>JAWQUT010000067.1:738041-764531 GCA_033807755.1 Ellobium chinense | reverse complement strand
ACTAGCCTATTCGCCCTTTCTCTAAATCGGCAACCAGTGGTATGTAGGGAGTGGGAATGGCTGTATGATAGAAGGGCACCCAGCCTTTTCCGAAAAAAAAAAAAAAAATTTGTGCGAACAGAGCAGCCTATCCAGTGTAAGACATATCAATTTTTCAGCCGGAAAGTAGACGATTTCAAGATATGAAATACAATGGAGCACACAATACGGACTCGCTTGGTACTTAAACAAGGATATCAAGTGCACTATTTTTGGTCTCCATCTTTCTTCTCTATGGGTACATGTGTGGTCAGTACGTATTACTGTTATAAAGTACAAGTTTGGTCGGTCCCAAGGTATAGGCTATGCATTAATCGTGCTCCACTGTAATATGAGAAAACACTCCTAGTTTATTCATATTGAGGCACAGCAGGCATCCTCCGTGGTTTATATTATGCAGTGTAGTCAGACCTGCACTCACGGTGGTCCAAGCAATCGATTCTGATCACTCATCACAAAAGCAAAGACAACAAAAACAATAATAACAACAAAATCATCATCAGCAGCAAGAACAACAGCAGCAAAAAATTATTGCAACACATCGCGCGCCTAGTATTTATATTGTTCTTACTGTTCTTTGACTCTTCTGTCATATTTCATGTGCGTAGCAGCAGGGTCCTCGCAGTCCTCTGCCACAGGCCCTCATTAAATAAATACCTTTAAACTCCCACAGACGATAACATTCATCAAAATAAATTTACGGAATTCAGCCCGCCCACATTCATAAATTTGAGTCATGAATATATATATAACGCAGACTTAAAAATAATTCAAAGATGTATTTCACATGGAATAGTTAAACGTGATTCACGGGCAGAAATCTTCCATCCCTCCCCCTCTCCCTCTCTCCTCCTCCCTCCTCCAAAAAGAAACAAAAACTCCCGCTTCTGCACGGTCGTGGATGAGCATAGACTAGCTGCTGACCCATAACCTGAGGCAAAACAGTTAAGCCCATAGTTCTCACATTGGATGTTATATTGTCTTTGTCATGATAGATAATATTAAGTAAGAAGAAAACAATATTAATTTGAGAGGAAAAAGGTGAGGGGGGAGGAGTAGGGGGTAGTAAGTTATGTCGACGCACAGGGCACAGAGTTCCGATGTCGCACTGTAGGATACTGTACTTGATTGATGTCACCGACCATGGGAAACGCTCCTCCCATATATGGAATACAGTAAGCTTGTATTATTTTGTCAATTGAACGCGCATTGGTCAATTCAGCCCTACGATTACTTTTGTGAGACGGAAGAGAAAACCAGCATATTATGCTCACGAGACTACGGAGATATTCGTGAACATTTTTTTTTTGTTAGTTCATCATTCCGTTTTGTGTTAACAGCAGATTCACTGTGGTTTTGAGGTCAGTCAGGTGAATCCTGTCTCCACTAGGCGTGTGCCAAACCCGGTCCAAGAGTTTATCTCGGGTAATAGTAATCGCTGTTGTCAAACCCGGATACCCAGGTACCCGACTTTTCGGGTATTTCCCAATGTATAGTTCCTCTCATCACGTTGCACAAAACCCGAAATCAGTCCCAGTGTCGGGGTTAAGACAATTACCAAGCAAGATTAAGCTAGCAAAGTGACATTGTTTATTGTCACAACAAGACTAACCACCCTTCCATCTTCTCCCATATTTAATATTGCCCTAACATGATGAAGAACGCTTTTTTTTTTCCAAACTTGTTTATTCCTGGAAAAGGGTGTTTTATTGGGGAGCGTGTGTGTGTGTGTGTGTGTGTAGGGGGGGTTGGGAGACCTGTTGGGTTTTACCTTTCTGACCGCTGTTATTGTTGTTGTTTCATTTCAGTGCTTAATTATCCCAAATAATAACACCAGGTAAACCTCTAGACATTTAGACCTCTATAGACATTTCATAGACTTCAAAATATGCAAAGAAACTATGAAATAAAATGTTATTTGTAAAGGCATGGCAATGATCTAAAACCAATTTGCAAATTGCAAACTTCGAAAGAGACGAAGATCACCCACCTTACCGACCAAGTAGAAATAAATTTTGAGAAAGGAGGAAGAAGAGCAGAAGGGGATTATTTGCTGATCACTAGCTAGTAGCTGCTTTATGCGAGCGTTGATTAGACGACATATTGTTCTGTTATTTCACTGAAGCACGGATTACGTTACCAGCGTCTTCCCTCACGGGTAAACGATTACAAAACCCAGGGTTTTAGAAAGTAATTTCAGGTCCGGATATTGAAGAAGTATATTGGATATCAGGTATTCGACTACTTTTTTCTCGGTCCTACTCCTAGTCTCATGAGGGCACGATTTGCCAACCATTCGTTTCTTAGATGTTAGAGTTATAAATATGGATGGCAGTCAACAAAATCTACAAATATAGTGCTTATCTAATCACGCCCATATAACCTGAACAGCCTGCGTGTGGCAAGCAGCCTATCCTAGTTTACGGCTGTGCGTTCTTGAATTTCAGAGAACCTAAAATAGGAGGTCTACGGCAATTTTCCTGCCGTCCAATGCGCACGCGCAGCATAAATGAAAATAAGGAATATGGCGAAGGTTTAGGCGAGCGGCACCAACTTCATCCAAAAAATGGCAACACAGAAGCCAGGAGAATGGGTGAATTCACTCATTGCAAGGTTTGATGCTCAGGTAATTCTGTTTACGAAACATTTGTTTATGGGCATGTGTTGTTGTGCTGCAGTGGAGCTATCAAAGGGCAAATAAACAATCGGCGCAGGTGACCTCGTCAGGGTTGGGTCGTGGGCCTGAGATTCGAGGGATTTTATGAATGAACTCGGCGCAGGGCCTGAGAGAGCCTTTGGACATGCGATTACGCCATTCATTGAGGCGAAGCCGAGTGGTCGGTTAGCCGAAGTTGTGTTTCCGAAACGGTACCACATGAATGCACGGTGGTATGATAATGTAGAGAGTCGCTAGAATAAGTGTAGTAGGATAACATGTGCTGAGAGTGTGTAGTTTGACTACTTGTACATTATGTCTGTCACCTGTTGTTGGTGACCTGCTGTCATGAATGTAAAAGGGGGTGGNGGGGGGGGGGGGGGGGGGGGGGGGGGGGGGATAGGCCTGGTAAGAGGGATGGGAAGATAAGACAAACTTACTGCTCCCAGCCTATCCCTGAACCATACCTCTGCATGAGACGCAGCCTGAATTCAGTTGTTCTGCAGAGCCACCCTCCATATTTTAGCCTAGCAAGTATTGTATTTACTATTACCCAGATTTGATGATAATGTTTGTTTTTTTCCTCCTGGGGGAGGGGGAGGGCAGGAGAAGGCAGGATATGGTGACCAACAAGCAGGATGAAGGACAAAGTCAATGGCTATGCGTACCATGTGTCCTACATGTTATGTCCATAAATGCACATTTGACATACGGTGGCTAAATTTATGCCTAGAGACACCATTTGTCCCACATATTGTGTCCAAAAATGCACAAATGCTGGCTTTTGGTTTTTACCCTAATTTCTGATGGACGAGGAACTGATATGGTCCTGTGCTTTATCACTTTTCTCACTTTTATTCCTCCCTTTACTTTTCTCAATGAGCTGAAAGCAAGCAGTTCTCGAAGTCACTTAAGCAACCAACCAACCCTTCTGACTGTGAACATAATTGTTTAAAACTGATTTAGACATAGGTTGGATGGGCCAGAACCCAGTGTCACATGCTGCAGGATGAGGAAACATTAATGGAAAGAGAGGTGGGGAGAAAGTAGAGAGATGCAGAAAGAGAGAGAAATGGAGAGGGGCTGCTCAAATTTTCATCTTTTGATTATTAATTCATTTGCCATGACAGAATTTTCCCTAGATATTGCTGTCCTTTAATTCTGTGAGGCACTGGGAAGAATGTGGTAAACTGTTGATATTAATTATATGGATGGTTCAAACAAGCGATCAATGATTTCCATTTGTCTCCTCTACACAGTTGCCTATCAAGACTGGCCTGCACACTACCCAGTCCATGCAAAATGTGAAACAGAACAAAGAATGCCTCGTCAACGTCAGCAAGCACAAATTCTCTTTGGTCATCAATGGTTTGACAAAGACCCTGCAAAGTGTTTTGCAGTTCGTGAGTATAGTTATGATATTCCATCTGAGGGGATGTCAGTGTTTCTCCAAGTCACATGAGGTGGAGAGCACATCAACCCATCAGCATAAATTTTTGGCAGGGGATATGTAAATTTGTTATTTTTATTTTTTTTGGGGGGGGCAGGAAAAATTCTTTTCACTTAGGTGTGGATAGGGGGAGGGGAGGAGGTGTGGGATTGTCGTACATTCAATGAATCTTTGAGGGGTATTTCCAAATTTGATTGGTGAATCGTGTAATCTGGAGAGAGTACTAGGGTGTACATGTATGTATTTTACATTATGGCCTAAACTGGGCTCAGCTCTGCCCTGGTAGCAGTGTTGTTACATCACTGATGATTTAAAGATCGCTTGAGGCAGGAGATAAGCATGTTTTCTTATTTTTGGTTTTAATTTTGGCTTAACTCACTGAAGACTGAATGGTTATTTAATGACAAAGATGCTAAACAGTTTTTAAATGACATGGAATTATCATATTAAAAGCACATGTTTTCCAAGAGTGACATAAAGCATGAGAGAGTAGGACTGTCTTAGTGAATGTACAGGACATCTCATTACATCATTAGTACTCAGAAGATGACATCATAGCATGCTGTTGCTTTTTGGGTGGTGCACAGAACAGGACATATGTACACATCTTCAGTTTTCAGTGAGTTAATGAGAGCCAAAAATACTCTGCAAATTTCCTTGAGTGCCTTTTGCCTTTGGCTATATTTAAATCTCAAGCACCTTATTGATAAAAGTAAGAAGAGAACATCAGTAGCCTAAATTGATCCCTAAAATTATCATATTTCTGTATTGCAAATGCAAGAGTTTGGGAAATGCAGATCTGTAAGTTTTTTTTTTATTGTCAGCAATTTGTGAAGTATAACAAATTGTGAGGGACCATACAGTATTGACCAAACATATAAATGCGACAGTGGAATACTGTTAACATAACTATGGTTTAACACAATTTCCTCCTTTACGCGCTCTCATTCAGAGTCCCAGATGTTTTATTCTTTATAGAAAGCAATCTGAGTAATACTGACCTTCTCATAAACAGACATTCCATAGCTCAAGTTGAAGGGTGTGTGTATTATCCAATTTCCACTGTATATCCAGACTTTGAAGTCTTTAATTAGAATTGAAATTCATTGACAAGACTTCTCTGGAGAACTGTGCAAATCAGTGGACTTGTGAAGTGTAAAGACTTGTCAGGATAGTGATAGGAATATGTTTCACATTTTATAAAAAAAATGTTTCACATTCAGATGCTACTATTTTGCCAGTTTTGATCTGTATGAAATGATGTGGGGCTTGTAGTNGCCGGTTCGGACAGCGCGGCTAAAAATAGATCGCTTGGGGGACTCTGTTTCAGCGAGCGGCGTTCTGAAGCACCCTATAAGAAACAGACATTTCCACAGTAGACCTCGATATTAAGTACCTTTGGCATGTCGAGAAAATATAACTTATTATTGAGTTATATTCAGTATCGAGGTCCATATCAATAATGAATGATAGAATAATAATGAAACTGTGCACATGAAATTCAAGAGGTATCCATGTATTAAATGAAAACTTAATATTGAAGTTCCACTTCACACATATTCCTTTCAGTTTGTGATAGTGTAATAGGTGCAAAAACTAAGATACTTAACTGCAGAAAGATTATTGACTTTATTGAATAAGTACTCACCTTTCGTAATGGAATTCTGATTTATCTGTGGTTTGGGTTGTGCCTGAATATCCACAGAAAACACTCCTGTTTCCTTTTTCACAGACATTGAAACTGCAATAATGTCTTCCTTTTCTTTCTTGAGCTTCATCTGCAACAGTTGATAGTGGATTTATTGTTATTCAATTGATTTACTGTAGTAGTTTGTGGATAAAATTTACTTATAAAATGTGACGTATCCACACATTATCAGCATTATGTTGTGGATGCTAGAATGGAATAAATTAAGAAAAATTACAGCAGGAATTTAAAATCTCTGATTTTTTTAGCTCATCTTTTCCTTGCTTCAAAACTGATTATAATTTTTGTTCATCATGCAATATATATATCAGTACCATATTTCTGTAACGCCAGTATCTTTATAGCCCAAAATACAACTTATTTCTGATACTGTGGTATTGCATCAAAATATGTAACAGCGTCAGTGCAGTGTGTAATCTGCAAGGCTTCTAGTTATATTTCAACCCAAGTATCTCACAGAATATGAAACAAAATTTTTTGTAAGGTTTGAGTATGTGAAAGGAGTGAATAGTATTTATAATAGGGTAAACAGTACAAGTACCTGTACTGAATAAACTTTGGTTACATGAATTTTGTACCTCAGAGAACACAGTTTCATTGATTATTTCCTTCTAGACTTTAGACATGTATGCTTTGCAGGTTTGATTCCAGGTTCAGCATTCAGTGCCGAGTTTTAGTGTCAGTTTATGCAAGCATATGCATGAGAAAAAGCATGGGACTTCTTTGATATCTTTTGTGTATTTAATCGCTTACCAAACATTCTGTTAAACTAGATAAAGATACTGGACTTCAAAGGTATTAAAATCTTTTATCAGATGTGTTTCTCTGCATCATGTTAGGCATATGAATTCTGACAGCTTTCTTTTTGTGGAATCAGAAGTGATCACTATATTTTAGACTTACCTTGCAAGTCACTCAACTTGTGTATGAAGATAGTTTTCAGTATTTCTGGTGAATATGATGGAAAGAAATTCAAGAAAGATTAGTAGGATAAATAGTAATTTGGTGTTGAAAACTTTTGAGCTTTGGTATGTAATCCAGATTTGTAAATTGTATTCATCTGTCACATTTCACACAGCTAAGTGTAGTGGTCAGGAAGAGTAGTATCACTGTTATCTGGTATTGTGTAACATGTAACTCAGGGTCATTCTGTATAGTCTGTAATGCTCTGTTAGTGGTTCAGGGATTGTAAGTCCCTTTGAGTCTATGCTGAACAGCGGTATTTCATAATCTTTATCATATCACAGGTTTACACATGAAATGACCTGGTTATGAATCAGTGTGGGTTTGCACACAAGTTTGACCTATTCTTCAGTATTGATTGCAGTAAACACCACTGATACTGATTAAGATTTCTTGTGGCAACGGTCAGTTTGGCCATGACAGATCTCTTCGCACAGTACAGAGCCATGCCTGCTGGACAGTTGACACCGGTCACTGCACTTAGTTATCAGTCACGCTGATTAGACATGGTCCCATAGAGATGGTTTGGCCATATTTATACACTGCACACTCAGTGTGAAAGACACAATAATAATTCTTATGTTACAATGGGGCTTCTGAAAATGTTCACACTCTGGTCAAATTTCCACATTTTTTTTTTTGTTTTTGGTCTGAAACATCCTTCGTGATATATAATGATCATGAGTGGTTTAATTGAATTATGAAAACAAAATACCCTACCACAAAAACTTTTTGACAGATTTTTCTGGAAAAGGCCCCACATAGCACTACTTGTAACTGCTGTAAGAAGCTCTTAAAGGCCAAGTAGAATGAACAGTCTGTATCTGTGTTGTTATCTCTTCTCAGTATAGAACCAATGGGTTTTGATATCCCATTATTTAGCTGTCCTTCAAAACAGCATGCAGAATGGAAGGTGCTGTCGAGCTGTCAGACTGGCAGAATGGGCTAAAGGTTCCTTGTTGTGGATGTTGTGCGGATATCTTTTTAATAGGGTGTTCCACTTTACTAGCCTTTAATGGTCTGATGCCCCCACTGTAATGAGTATACCTTGGTACTAACTCCACTTCCTTATTCAATCTGTTGCAAAGGAAGGGTAGTGCTCTTGGGAGTTGAGCAGGGCATAGGTCTGATCTGTTACAGGAATTTGCTTTGATTCCTGTCACATCATTTTCTTTCTTTTTTCTATCCCCTATCAGCTTTGTCTCCTTGAGCACTTCCCTTTTACCCAACTCTGTTTTGAGCATCTGCTTACTCCCCACTTCTGTTATTGGGTGCTCCGCTTTGATATTGCACTGCATTCCTGAACAGTGTACCTTTGGAAATCTACTCTGTGCCATGTTCTCAAAATTGGAGCCACTAAATGCCATACTATAAATCTGATCAACAGAAAGTGAATCGACCCGAGGCCGAGCGCAACTACCTGGAATCCCAGCTCATCATCCTGGACACACTGAAGCAAGTTCTTAACTCAGTAAGTCAGGGAAAGAGCAGCAGAAAGGTTTTGTGAAATGAACAAGACTGTTAACAAAGATTTAGAGAACTAGACATGATCTTTTAGGGGGAGGAGGGAGGGGAGTGTTTTTGTTTTTTTTTTTGCTTTCGAAGTTAAAGACTGGATCCTGTTGTGAAATTTATTGTGGTGTAACCATAGGTTTATAAGATATTCGAGCGTGATGTCCAATACCAGCTTTTTGTTGTGTGTGTTTAGTTTATGAAATAGTGGAACCCTGCATTTCTCACTGAATATGAGTGGCACAAGGGACTATGGTCAACTAAGGGGGTGGGAGATGTCCAGATTTAGTGATGAGTTTCTGTCAGAGCTGGGTTTGATTTTTTTTCATTAGATTTTAGTATATTTGGTCTTTGTGATTTAACAGGATGCCGTCAATTTGACTTCACATCTTTACAGTTACATGGAGTCTTTAAGAGTCTTTACTTTCTGTAAATAGAGCAACTGTTGTAGAGTCAGCTCCATTTAATCACAGTTTCTCAACAGGCATTGATAAAGCTGCAGTTGAAAGAAATTATTTATTATGTTGTGACACATTCAAACTATGATATTGTTTATCTGAAAAATGTTGTGATTAAGTGGAAGTTGTTAATTTGAGGAGGGCCACTAAGTGCAGTCAACTGCATTAATGAACTATTTATATCATTTTCTCCCAGCAACCCAAGGATACCTCCCGGCTGGATGAAGCAATGTATGTGAAGCTGTTGTTGCCCGAAATTTGTAAGGTGAGTGGTCTTGAAACTTAAGAGAGTATAGGGAATTGTCACATCAGATTGTGATATATTCATTGGGGAATCTGCGGAGTAGTTGTGCTTGCAATACCTTTGAAACTATGTAGAAAAAATAATTAAGTAAATCGATTTTGATAGAATTTCGAAACCTTTTACAATATTTGCTTATTAGGGCGTACTCAATCAAAGGCATAGATTTGAGAAATGAGCGCTGAAAGTTAAAAGTATTTCAGGTAAATAGATGCCTCAGAGGGGCTTGCATTCTGGCCATTGATTGTTACAAGGAGCATTCATTCACTAATATGTGTTGGCTTACAGTTAGAGAGAATGAAATGGTCCAGAGAGAATGAAATGGTCCAGAGAGAATGAAATGGTCCAGAGAGAATGAAATGGTCCAGAGGGAATGAAATGGTCCAGAGGGAATGAAATGGTCCAGAGGGAATGAAATGGTCCAGAATGAAATGGTCCAGAATGAAATGGTCCAGAGAGAATGAAATGGTTCAGAATGAAATGGTCCAGAGAGAATGAAATGGTCCAGAGAGAATGAAATGGTCCGGAGAGAATGAAATGGTCCGGAGAGAATGAAATGGTCCAGAGAGAATGAAATGGTCCAGAGAGAATGAAATGGTCCAGCTAGTATCATATGCCTGTTTGTTGTCTTTGCTAAAATTGCCATAGAAATCAGACAAGTGTTTTGTCATCACAATGAATGTGACTCCAGGAGGATTATTGTAGAATGTTCATGCTTGCTTTAGATAAATTCCAGCTAAATGCCACAACAGTTACACATGTTTCTGAAAAGCTTTGACATGGCATTCTACTGGAATAGCCCATTACTGAATGTGTGGCTTTGGTGAGACCAAGTGAATGTATGTTACAAGGCTGTCTTATTCTCTTCTCATCATCATCTAGTTCTTGAACCAGCAGACAGATAACCCTCAGCTGAAGACACTGGCCTCAGAAGTCTTGTTTGCTCTGAGCCTCAACAATTTCACGGCAGTCTTCAACAGGATCTCAGCCAAGTAAGAGTGTCCTTTTATCACTTGTAGTTAGAACAGCTTTTGCCTAAGATCATATACATAAAAGATCAATAAAAACTTAAATTTATTTTCTGCAAATTTTAATAGAACAGAAAAGTATAAAACACTACCTTTTTGAATTTATCTTAGGAGCATACAGGAGACCCTTGTCACCTAATAATACTGTACATGACTGTCTGTATGCCTCTTTTTCTTCACTCCGTGAACAATGTTTTATTTTATTTCATCTTCTTGTGTTCCAGGCTGGTCGCTCTCTCGCAAGTGGAGGATATTTCAGACCTGTCTGATCTGGAGCTGATCCAGCACATGAACATGGACCTGTCTCGTCTCACCAAGCTGCTCAATGGTGATTTTGTTTGATTTTCAGCACATACATACAATAGTCATGCGCACAGTGTCTGCTTTTGTCTTATCAATTGTTCAGAAGCAGTGTGCCCTATAAGTTTAGTTCTGTCACATCCAGCTGCTCAATGGCAAACTTGTGTGATGCTTTTTCAGATAATAACAACAATAATGCATACATTGTCGTCTTTTGTCTTATCAGTTGTTCAGGAGCACTGTGACCTCATACGTTTAGTTCCATTACACCAATCTGACTGTTCAGGTGCACTACAATCTGATTTTCAGGTGCACTGCAATCTGATTTTTCAGGTGCACTACGCCCTCATAAGTTTTGTTTCATCCCGCCAAGTTGTTAAGTGGTGATCTTGTTTGATATTTTTATCATGTAATAACAAAAATTGCCCACGTTTTTGCGCAGTCAGTTATTTAGTAGCATCCCATCTTGTGGATTGTAAAGGGTTGTGTGTGATAACAAGAGGGTGTTAAGTCCCCTAGGCAAGATTACCAAGATAGTGAGGGCACTCATGAGCCCAGGCATAGAGATTCTGAGCCCTGGTTATTTTTTTTCGTTGTCCCTTGTTTTGTAAGGAAAGAGAAACACTGATTCACAGTGCTGGCAGTAAAGCATCGTATGGCATTACAGTGTATTTATATTGTTCTTCTCAATTGGGTCATGAAACATCACCATTATGGGACAGATTTTGCTTAGAGCTCAGGTGAGATTTATCTCAGCTATGGCAAAGCAACAAGTCTCCCTCATAATTCAGTTTGGAACATCTTCATTTGCTGTTTGTCACCTGCCAGCAAACAGTGATTCATAATGTAAAACAAGTAGGTTATATTTTCCTCTTAGATGCTTATCTGTGTAATTTGGCAGAAGTCGTGTCCAAGTTTAAAATGCTCAAGTCAAGACCTGTGATCATCACCTTGGGACAGAATTTAGAAAAGGTAAGTAATGACTTTCTGTGTTTGAAATTGTGGGAATGTGAAAGGGTTTTGAGGGGAAAAGGGAAGTGGGCTTTTGAAAGCTTGAGGACGAAGTGTGAAAAGTAAAATTTCTGTCATGTGTATGATAAGAAGTGGAGAAAATCTATTGGTTCGAGGCAAAGCATGGATTCCAAATTTAGCTTAAGAGTTGCAAATGGATGGATGGGGAAAAAATGAAACTGAATAATCAGATAGGCAGTTTGACATGGAAATGCTGTATATACTCAAATAATTTTAGATATTTCCGTCTTTTATTTTACATTCCCTTTAAAGTCAGACTAAGTCAAAATCTATGTGTCATTCGAGAGATAATGTAGAAACCACAAGACTAGAGTGAGATCACATTGCCAGGAACAGAAACTAGGTATGAAATTAAATGATGTATTTGATTTAACTATAGACACTCTGTTTCCATTCTTTAATTCAGTGCTGCTGGGTTCAGTTTAGTTTCAGCTTAACTTGACCACTCACTGCGATATCTTGATTTGTACTACGTCCATGTGCAGAGTGTTGTCATTTGTGTGATATTATCAAATATCTTCTCATTTTCAGGCCATCTGGAACTGGATGGATAATTACCCACAAGAGTTCACAGAACTACACAAAAGGCCGAATGATGAACTGCAAGGTGAGGATCTCTTGAAAGATGCATTGTAGAGCTTTTAAAAGAGTGAAACCGGCCTCTTGAATAAATTTGATGTGTTCAAGGCTGGATGTCGGCTGTGATGTAGACTTTATGTTGATGAAGTTGGAGACTACGTCACAAAATGTAGATTAGGGAAATTTTGCAGAGATGGTGGGAAAACTCCATTCACTGTTGTGTGGAGCAACACCCCAATAAAACACATTTTT
The DNA here is from genome assembly GCA_033807755.1 of Ellobium chinense. Taxonomy (NCBI): domain Eukaryota; kingdom Metazoa; phylum Mollusca; class Gastropoda; order Ellobiida; family Ellobiidae; genus Ellobium; species Ellobium chinense. The sequence goes on along the minus strand of JAWQUT010000067.1, from coordinate 752,253 downwards.
TATGAGATTGTCAGTCAAGAGTGTGATGACCATACATCAGTATGTGTAAATTATTTTTGAAGTTGCCTTTCAATCTGCCACTGATTGTTAGATGACAGAGTTTGTGTTATTTACTCAAAATATTTAAACGAAAACTTTGTCAGACATTGTTTAGATTAATTGTTTTGATTAGCTTTGTGGCAGATGGAGGTTATAGGTTGTTTTTGTAGATGAACTTTGCAAGAAAGCAGTGGCTTTTTGTTTGATTTACTTTGTTTCAGAGTTTTGTGGCAACCTGTCACTGTTTTGCTGCATATTGTTGTGGCAAGGTATTTTGATGCCGTTTGCTGTTGTACATGGTCACAGATTGTTTTGATCAGCTTTGGGGTAGAAAGTCATGAGATTTTCTCTCAAACTTTCTGCAAATCTTTGTGACAGATTATTTTTTTGTATCAGTCTGGCTGTGTGTATTGGTGTGACACGTTTAAATTTATTGACTTTTACTGCAGATTGTTGTGACAAGTTGTTTGACCATCTGAATGTTCTGACTGAGGGATCCAGAAGGCGAGTCCAGATCTGGCCTCTGCAGATGATGTTACTCATTCTATGTCCAGTGAGTACAGTAAACTTTGATGCTCATTACAGCTGTTTAATGCTCATAACCCTCAAAGTGATAGGCCTTGAAGCATGTTTCTATGAATGCTGAACATATTTAGAATTATCTGTGATGGTGGATTATGACTGAATGAAGTTTTCGAGGCTTGTTGTCATTCTAAAAACATGCCAGTGTGTTGCAGATGCTGAAGTAGATTTGCAGTAACGAGTTTTCACTTGTTTACAACTGAGGACTGAAAATTGGTGTAATCTTGTGGTTTAGATTTTAGCCTAGAATGCATAGAAATGGAGGAAAATAAAAAAAAAATTCAAGTTTGCTCTTGTTTTTGTTTCATTATCATAAACTTGTTAGTCGAAACCCATGTTTTTCAGCATGAAATTAATTTATATATTGTCTGTAAACAATGCCATATGCTGCTGTCGAACTCACAGTGGACTTTATCTGTACCTTGCATGCTTGTGACGCTCTTTGTATTTGACTCTGGAAATTTCAGTTGTGCATAATGCATGTGCATGGTGCTCTGTTTTTAAAAACTTGACAATGACTTTCTCATTTCCTGTGATATGATAAGATTCACTCCAACATTGGTAGGAGAGAGATGTCTTGTGAGATTAATAGGAGTTCTTGGTTAGATATTGCTATTTTTTTTGTCAAGAATTAATTTGCCATGGCAAGTTGAACATTTTCTGACGTGACGTTTTCATCATTTTAGTTTACTTTGACTGGATGCGTTAGGAATATTCATAAAGGGGAGAGGGTGGATGAAGAGTTGTAGTGAAATACATCAGTAATCTATCTGTCTTAGATGAAATAGAAGGTTGCATCCCCTGACAGTGCGCTAGCCCTTGTGCCATTCAGCATGTGTAATTCCAGGGGTTTGTTGGCTTCTCGATTTATTTACTAAATTTGCTGGACTTTCAGGGTTTGACCCCAAACCCTAGCCAACAGCATGGGCTCTTGGGAATGGAATATCCTGCGATATTGCCCTATGATCATGCATAAAACTTCCTCAAGCTGCCTGACACTAGCACTGCTTACATCTGACTATGACTTGCTTCATGGGACAATATTCCAGGACAATCCTACATGAGAGCTTTAACTAGGGTTAAATGTCAGGGTTAGAAAAGAGAAAGTACATGTGAGAGAATTTCTAGACAATGATTGGGTGCAGGGGCTGGCCCAAGTTTGCATTTTCCTAATCCTAGCTCTCGACTGGAGTGTTCTGACTGCCTATAAAATCTGCCAGAATTCCGGATTCAACAAGAGTTCAATGCAGTGTCATGTGCAGAAATGCAATCCTGTGTTAGCATTACACCCTCCAAGACTTTCTCATCCAAGGAAATCCATAATATTTTTTCCTTCTGTTTTCCTCTCCCTTGGTTGGGTCAGGAGGTATTTATAGCTGTTTTCTGTTTGGTGGCTTAGTTTGCTTGAATTTGACCTCCTATGGTCATGTCATGTCTACACGTTTAGTGGTAGTTTTCTAAGAGTTAAGGAAATGGATGGTATTTTTTCTCTATTAAGAAAAGGCTTGTTGGAGAGAGAGGTTTGTGTACGAGTAGGACAGTACCCACAGTAACGAACTTGAGAGCAAGGTTTTACAAAAACATCATATATACACATACCATTTTGATGGCATATATTCCCTTTTGAGAAGCAAGGTTTGATGTATGAATACTGAATTCTGCAGCCATTTGAGGGAGGATTAATACTAACCAAGAATAACCAAGCACCCAAAGATGACAGAAGCAGACACCAGCTGAGCTTGATCACTTTAACATTGTTATGTTCACATTTTGTGGCATTGATCTTTCCTTCAACAGTAGATCAGTTTACAACTCCTAGGTATTTGTGATTTGGCACACTGAACACAGCAATCCTTTTAAGCATAATATTCTGCAGTTTCTTAAGACCTGCCAAAGGCCACATACATAGCGTATCTGTGTTGAAAAGGCAGAGTAGGATACCTTTGCAAAACTCTTTAACGGAACTAGGTGCTTGATTACTTAATGAATGTCCGGTTAAGAACTGAAGTGGATAGTCACTGGTTGTTATCAGGCAGAGAATTTTGTCAAACTTCCTGGATGTTCCTCTGATGTTCCTAAAGCATGACTGTTGCACTTTGCTTTAGATTCACAAGCAATAGAGAAAAATTATTATGTGGCATTGTATCCCACATTGTGATGTTTACATTTTTATTGCACCAGAAGCCATGCAGATGTTTTTGTTTGTCGAGTCTTTCTCATGTTCACTCCTGACACAACCACATGTTATCATCTCATTGTCGTCTCTGTGGCAAAAGCACATACATTTCCAAGTAATACTTAGAGTAAACTTCAGTTTTATTTTGTTTGGAAATTAAAAAGTGCTTATGGATGGATTCTTCCTTTTAAATTTAGCAACATGTTTAACTTGTGAAATCTGCATAGCTGTTATGATTGCCTGACCTTTTCAGGTTTTTAATCTTAGTCTTGTGAGGCTGTGTCTGGAATGTGTGCTAGTTTCAGCTTAATGTGTATCACTGAATGATATAAAATATAAGACACTCTATAATCTGTAAGAACATCACAGTCCTTATTCGAACCATGTGCCAGTGACTGGGCATACCTAATGTAGCCTGTTTGTGGTGGTAAATTATTGGTGAATTAGAGCATAAAATACAATTCAGTATGTTGGATTTGTTGCAGAACTGTTTTTATATTTAACTTTTTCAGTGTATTTTTGTTGTCACCAGCACATAGATAGTGTTGGCTCATCTTTTTATCACTTTCTTGGTCACTGTGTTTTTCACACAATCACTGTGCTATGATTCAACCAGCCCTGCTGATAGTCATTGTTAGATTTACTTATCATCACACTGTGGTTTATTCTTCTGAAAGCTTGCACTGAGTGAGTGGAGAGACGGAATTGAAGTAGGCTATGGCCATATTTGAGACAGAGTGACAAATTTAATTGGACAGAACAGATTTGATGCTTCATGTTTGTTTCACATCAGTTTTGTGTGTGTGTAACAGAGAAAGATTGGACATAGTTTGCTTTTTTTTTTTTTCTGTAATAGAATGTTTCATGTTCTCTCTCTATTTATAAGATGTGAAGGTTTCTTATTCTTTTGATTTTTAGAAGTCATTTGTGGAAATTGTTGGAAAGAAGCTGAGCGCAACTGAAGGGATTTTGCAGCAGAACCCTTGCACTAATATCATGCAAAATCATTAATGCTGTGCTGCTGGGCATCAAGCCTAGAGTCTTAGCCAGCCATTACTTCAAGCAATGTAGACTGCATGGCATGAAAGAAGAAAAATGACTTACAAATACTCTTCTTTCATCACTGATTTAAAAAAGAATGTTAGAGGGGGAGACAAGTATTATAGAGTGAGACACAAAAGAATTTATTGCGATCAATCACATGAAATTCTACCATCTAATCCAGCAAGTTTTGGGTGTCTCAGTGATTCTAATTCCAGCATACAAAGTAAAAAAGGCCTTCTAACATTGGACTAAGCAACTGCATCTATGCAGAAACTTAACACGAAGATCTTATATCTTCCGTGGACCAATTTGTTGTCTTGCCTTACATTGTAGCCGTGACATATCAGTAAAAAATTATCATGATTAAAGCACACACTACTAACATACAAGCATACATTAAAAAGTTTTCAGTGATGAAAGGAAGTTATATCATCATATTATCTAATACTGAATTGTTTGTACATTTTAGAGCTCATAAGGATACCTCTTTTTCTGTATTTCAGAAAATTCTTGAAGAAATCAACAATGCTGAAACTGGTGCTCCTTGTTCACAACAGTACCTGAAAAAGGTTGGTGTTTTAGCTAATATCTATCCCAGAGTAAGCCCACTTCTCATTTTGTGACAACGATTGTGAGAATCATAAACATTTTTATCTGTCTCTTTCACCATGGGCTCCAGGTAAGCTGTCAGTATTCTTAGGCTGGGATTCAAGGATGTAAGAATCAGATATGGTCAAAGGTCAGCACACTGTTTGGGCCTGCTCTCTTTATTGTTTTGTTACAAGGCTCAGAAGTAAACATGGCACATTAATTAATTTTAATTTTTTGGGACTGAACTTTGATATAGGACTTTAGATTAGTTCATTGATTGGTTCATTGCATCTAGTATGCAGGGGTTTCAAGCTTATGGAGCACTGCCACAGGTTCAAACAGAAACTGTGCTGTGAATGTCTTGGGGAGGAGAGAGCAGAGCATTATTTTCATCTACAAAGTCAACACATACAGCTGAACACCCACACTTAAATAGAATTCAACCTCAGCATATGCCAGCGTGCCTCCTGTCTACTCACCCATACGAAACTCTGCAACATATATTATTTGACCCTCAAAAATTCTGTGACATTAGAGCTAAACTTCTCCACCGAATCCTCACAAAACTAATACCCTGTACAGAGGTACCGCCTAATTGAAGGGCATTTGCACTTAACTCCGTGGAATTAGACCAAAGGGCTAGAACCCAAGGGCCTCTAGATCAGTAACAACAACAACATTCAATTTTTTTAAACTGTTTGAATGACTGTTGACTGGGGAACTGTTATCACTGGTGATGTCTGTGGCTTTCTGTATGTAAAATGGTTTTTTTTTTGGTTTTTTTTTCCAGAAATCCTTCATTGATGAAGTGAAGAAGGCCATCTCGAACCATCACAACAGTAACAAGCAGCTGACAGAAGGAGCAGCAGTCACATGCGTGCGTTTGTGCAAGGCCTCCTCCTACATCCCTATCAATGACCGGCTGAATGTTGTCTTTACTCTGGTGCAGTCAGTCATCAATGATCTGAAGGTATGTCTTTGGAGTAGTGACTGCTGCCTGTATTTTTGAAATATCAGGACACTCTGCCTGCAAGTTTCAAGTATTGAAAGTACAAGTATCAAGTTTATTTCAGTTCTGATACTTCGTGCCCAACTGGGTCTTTCAATACTTTCAATACTTCTAATCAGTTGGATACTTCAAATACTTTCATGTATGATATTTCCATTTCTTTTGGTATTTTGATACTTGTGATATCTTTGATACGTTCAGTACTGAATTGACATTTCTAAGGTTTGAGAATGTTGATATCAGAAATGATATTTGCCCTCAGCTGGTGTGGAGGTTATCAAGAATGCATAAAGCCTAAACAGTAGTTTCAGTTGTGAAACTTTATAACATTGCTCTATTCAGTTTTTCCTTCACCTTCAATAATGTTAGTTTAGACACCCTTGAAGTTCACCCGGTTTCCACTACTCTTGAAGTTTGTGTCTTGAAGTTCTGTGATGTCATTTCATTAAATACACTGGACCTTGATTAACTGCAGAGGAAGTTTCAGTAAATTATGTCCTTCATGTTGATAAAGATTACAACTTAGTCCATGTACTTTTTCGTAAAGTGTGACTATCATGTGCAATCGAGGTAGATACATTTCACAGTTCTTCTGTTGCAGCAGTTTTAAAGACAAAAAGTAAAAAGCTCAAAGGAATGGATGTATTTTTCATATTATCACGATGCTGGTAGCAAGGTCATAATTCAGCATTAGTGTATGCAAGTCCTCTTTTAATTGTTTGTTGTTGTTTTTTTCCCCTGATGTTTTTGTTTTAAACATTCATGAATCTGCACTGTCCTTTTCAGAGTCTCCTTTTCAACCCACCTGCCAACAGCAAGCCATTCTCCAAAGGTCTTGGGTTCGGATCCCAGGATTATGACTTGTACATTGATTGCTTTGTCAGTTGCTTCAGGATCACTCCACACAATAATGACGTGCTGAAAGTGTGTCTCAATCCTACCTCACCACCCATGTACCATTATGTTCTAGTCAACGCTCTGCACAGAATCATCACACAGGTAATGAACATGAAAAAGCACTGTCAACAATCACCACAGTGGGAATTGAACTCATAACCGAACCCATGAAACCATTGAGCACAGTGAATATTGATTTGTTTATGATGAGGAGATTCGATTATATAATTATGCACACTTCATGTTTTAAGCAGCATTAAACATGCAGAGGGTAATTGCAGTTTTGATGCTTGTGAAAAAAATCAGAGCATATGAGTATGCATGTGAAAATATCAGAGCTCTTAGATAGTCAGCAATATTTAGTGTTTTTCTTTTCTTTTGTACACATTTTTGCCCAGCTGGTGAGACTGTTTACTTATACCTTACTTCTTTCAGCCTCGTCTGTTGTGGTGGCCACATATCAGTCTAATCTACAGCAAAGCCGGGGAACTGAGAAACATGTTCAATGAAACTGTCAACAAGGTGACACAAGGTTTCAGCAGTCACAGTTGCCCAAAGGTCAGTCCTTAGTGTTTTTTGTGTCACGTTTCCTCTACCTAGTGAAATTATGATGTTGCCGCTTTAGGTTCTATCATCTATTGTTTTACAACAGTGTAGAAATGCAGGGACATCTTTGTTTTGGTAATATTCATACACGATGTGTTTTAATATACCATTTATACTCGTATACAAAATAAACTATGCAAGCAATCTGCAAAGCAAGCATATCAATAGACTCAGTGTTAAGAACCTTTTTTTCCACTAATGATATTTGAACATTGAAAAAGGATAGAATGGACCGATCTAAAGATAAAATAGCACATTTTTCTCAGCATCAGATAATGCAAACAGACAATCTGAAAACTGTGCATTGTGTATCTATTGCAGCAAACAGTCCCCAAGATAACAGCCCCTTTCAAACTGACCAAAGCCACAGACGAGGTGTTGACCTCATACAAGTACATTCTCTTGTGGCTGGTCAAGCTCATCCATGCTGATCCTCATCTCATGTTACATGTGAGTAGTGTTGTGCCTTTTGTCCCCAGCTGGGTTCAGTTGATGTTAGGGTTGCCACAGACATGGGAAATCAGGAAAAGTCATGGGAAATCGCAGTTGGAGTGTCTAGGTCCAGAAAATACTTGAATTCATAAAAATGGCCAACTTTCTTGGAAAAATCATAGCACATTTAAGATATTGGCTTAGATGTTAAAATTTTTTTTTTAAAACTACCTTTTCATAATGATAACCTGTCGAACTCATGTTCTGTTAGAATTCACACATACCCATGCATGGCTGTGGAAGAGAGAGATAGTGAGATAGAGAGAGAGATTCCTATCTCCTTAAAAAGCTTACAGTGGTTACTGTTACAATGGGAACAACAATTTTGTGTTACAAAATTTGATCTCTGTGTCTCCAGAATCAAGGCAAATTAGGCCATGAAATCCAACACAGCACCTTAGACCTCATTACCAGTCTAGTCTCTCTGGTCCATCAACAATGGATGCCTGACGTTGCTCAAAAAGCTATGGAGGTATGCATTTTTCTTTAGTTCGTCTTGTGGACAGACAAATAAGATTACCAGGACAAGCCAGCTTGCCTGTGGAAAATACTCATACAAGACCTTGACATTGGCCAATACCTTCCTGGTAATGGGTATGAATAATGTTATAGTCTTCACTCGAATAAACATGAAGAAAACATATTGCCTTGTAGCAAAATAAAGGTATTGTTCATAAACAGGTTTAGCAGTTTCACAAGTCTCCCCTTTAAAGAATTTCAGAGTATTTTCCTGTTAGTGCTTTTATTGTCCTTTGTTGATTGAGCTCAGATATATCAAATCTATAATCTGGTTTATTTTGACAGGCACTCCTTTGTTTGCATCAACCAGAGAATATAGAACTGTGGAACCCTGAAGCCCCAATAAACACATTCTGGGACATCAGGTAAGTTTCTCACAGAAAGCTGTTGTCTCTTTTCCTTCAGATTCTGGATCAAAGAAATTCCAGACGAGGAATTACCTTCATGTTAGTGCTGTTTCCATAGTGAAAGAGTTGGACATTGTCTTCCACTATTTTCATGAAATGTTCTGTCAGTCCGCTAATTAATGATATTTTCCCTGCTTTTCCACTTGATACCTTGAACTTTTTGACTTTTCACTTGTTAGAAACGTTATCTTATTGTACTGGTTCTCGATGGCTGATAATGACAGTAGCACTGATTTTTCTATGTTGACTTAAGAAATTCTTTGAGAGTAAAGGATAATGCATAGCACAGGTAAAAAACATCAAACTATTTTGTATATGTTGTTAATGACACGAATGTTGACGTCATGAGTTTGAACCTCATGTACCTTAAGAGCTGGCAGGATCACTGTAATCCTCTGATCTCCATGAGTTCCTTGAGAGATTTGAGAGTAACAGAAGTCCTGCTGTGTTGTTCTTTTTTCCTTCTGTAATTTGTACATGAATGTATATATATAAGTGTTCATCTCCTTTCACATAGATATTTCTTGTGTTTTTCAGCTCTCAAGTATTATTCTACATATCTCAGAGGTTGATCCAGCATCAGATAGTCAACTACACAGAGATTCTTAAGTGGCTGCGGGAGATCCTGGTCTATCGCAACAGGTTCCTGCAGAAACACAGTGCCAACGCCAACATGGGCAGTAACATTCCAGTCTGTAGGCAGGCTCATATCAAACTAGAGGTGAGGCCAGCCTGGATTGGCATAGACAAGCTGATGTTTTCGTAAGGTCCTCTACTTAGTTATGCCTGAAGTCCTGCCATCTTGGACTTCCTGGTCCTGGCTATTTCCAAACATTAATGTCTTAACCCATTTATTAATTTGCATTAGAGAGGATTGCAATACTAGGTAGACATTTAAAGATTAGTAAAAGAAACTAGATTGAATACAAATATATATCTTCTGCAATCGTCACGCCTTTAAAAAAATCAGAAATTTTGCCACTTTGTAGTTTGTGCCCTCAAGAGGTAGGTCAGTTTGGAAACACTTTTAATTCTTCCTCATACTCTGTAAATCCAATCCACTCTGTGTGTTCATGCACACTGCAGGTGAAACTGATATTGAAATTGAGGTTAGAGGAGGAAGAGAAGAAATGGAAAGAATACTACTACCTAAAGAGAATGTCAGTAATGGGTAGATGAAGGGGTGAGAGAAGCAGATGGAAGCTTGCAGGAACCACAAGAAGAATACACACTCAGACAATAATAGGGACAATCAGCAGGTATACACTTTGCCGGGGTTTGAATTGAGGAGTGGAGCACGTATGGACTTGTCCAGAGCGCAGCAATCTTGTTTCTGTAAAGAGGCAGAACCAGAGTGATTTGAGAACGTGATTTATTAACTGCTGTAAGTAGTGAGCCCATGAGTAATGATACTAATGATAGATTCACAGAAATTAATGATGTCTGTATTTTTATTTCTCCCAGGTTGTGTTCTTTATGTATTTGTGGAGCATTGAGATTGATGCTGTGCTCACCTCCATGTCGTGTTTCCGGCTCCTGTGTGAAGAGGCAGACATTCGGTGTGGAGCTGATGAAATGGCAGTCACACAGCTGCTGCCCAACTACTCAGTGTATGCAGAATTGGCTGCAGCAAGCACAGTTTTGACAACAGGTATGTTGGTAGAGAATGTCTGCTTATACAGGTACAATGTCTCAGAGTATATTAACCCTTGTAAAGCAAGCATCAAATTGGTTCCATTGATATGCCACCTTTTTAAAGGTAAGCCACAAATTTTTATACGAGTTGATGGTGACCTGAGAGGCAAGAGCATCGAACTCATGCAGCTGCCTCAAAGTCTGAAGAGTGGTACCTCAGGGTGAAATGATATTACAGCCAACACTCTGTCATGCACCAAAGGTGTTGCATGGACCACAGGTGTCTTGTGCTAGTAGTGTTAAACAAATTTGTTCACCTTTTTTGTGAACAGAATTGTTACCGCTGAAGAACAAATCTATAACAATGGCATAGCAACAATGCTGATTTTAACAACAGAGCAATAAAGAGAAAGTATTACGAATGAAATAAGAACAGTATGAAATGTGCAAGAGCTAGATGCACTGAGAGCCTTTGAAAAGTTTAGTGCAGCTGAATTCACTGAAAATGATATTAATCACATAAAGATTCAGATAATGTATTTTACCATACTGAAAAAGTATTTTACCAAAGATTTACTCATGATGTTATGACATTGATGAAGCTGAATGTGTTGTTACAATTGCTTACATCATTTTTGTTGTCATTTCAGGAAGAGCAGCTTTACAAAAGAGAATAATGGCTCTCTTGAGAAAGATTGATCAGTCCACACCAGGAAACTCACAGGTCAGTGGTGGGGATTTCTAATATCTTTCAGGTTGGGCTGGTCTGAAGTTATGGCTTGAAGGAGAAAATATTTGTCAAATTTGCCTTGTACATAAATGATTTTGAGGTTGTGGTAGCAGTTTATCAGACTATGGAAATAACATTGGAGAATGCTATAAGAAGTGCTGATTACTGCAGAAAGTTGCATTCAAATGCAGAACATGGATCTTGGAACATAAAGCTCGTATCTTTTGAGATTGGCTCAAGTTGGATTGACATTTAAAAGGAACATTGTTGTTTACTGATTTCATAACTCCCTGGTGGGACCACAGATGGCTCTAGAATATGAAGAGTTAAACAGTTATGGAATACAAAGTAGCAGTGAAAGTTTTATATCAGTCTGGGCTGTGCTTGAGAATGAGATTGAATGCTTTTGACTGAGGTGTGGTTTCCATGTTTACTGTCGGGTGTAACTAACTCCCCACAACTACTTCTTTGAAACTTTGGCATAATTTTTGGATTTTATGAAAATGATGGATAAATACTGCATGCCTTAATCAAAATTTTCTTCCCTCCGTATTTTCCAGTTGGTGATTTCAGATTCAAACAAGAGACACAAGTAGATCATTACAGAATGATTGTCCTGTTTCTTTGTTGCCAGTTTTTAAGTGAGGACTACTGGGCAGTTACTTTTCAAGGGCAATATATCTTGCTTACAGGGTAATACAAACATTGTCATCAGAGCCAATGAACAGGGTCGCTGTATCTATTCCATAGGCTTGGGAGGACACATTCCGGAACTGGGACGCAGTGACACGCTACCTGGAGAGCTACCCAAAACTGAAGCTGGAGGAAGGGAGGGAACTGGCTGATGTGATGAGAATAACAAAACGCAAGACTCCACACTCCAACACAGAGCATGAATTAGAGGTATTGGGCTAAGTGGAATGTCACGTGTGTATGTGTGAAGTGAAGTATTTGATTATTTCAGTATCTCTGAAAGCAATTTATCTCTATTAGACTAAACAGTTAACTGTCACAATCATTAGCGAATTGCCAAGGCGGAATGCCTATCTCAGAGATAAGTAGTTTGCAAACTGGGGTATGTTTATGCTTGCTACAATTCAATACACCATTCAAATGACACAGAAGCATTGGGTAGAAAACATCACCAAAACATTTTACTTGACTCGTGAGATTTAAGCTGTACTGTTGATATTGCAACCATTGTATTAAAAACCTCACAAGTTATTTCATCTATTCATAAACATGAAATTTTACCAGAGAGGGAAGAATATTGTGCTGTTTGTCTTGTGACTAATGTGTTTATGTCTGTGATTGCCAGGACCAACTGAATGAGTGGGCCAACATGACAGGGTTTCTCTGTGCTCTTGGTGGCGTTCGTCTGTCCAACAAATCACAGAGAGTCGGGTATGTCATTTTTCAAATTTGTAAACAGTTTCCATGTTTTGCCACTGTAGAAACTAGATTGCAGTCTGTGACAGTTTTAAAATTTACGAAGATATGATAATTACAGTAATAAGAAGTTAATGTAGATGGAAAAAAGGACTGATTTCTCTAGATTGAATGTATGATTATGATGTCACTGATATTTTGATATGATGTTAAATATTTGTTGTTCTTGAAACATAAGCATCATCTAATGCCTATTTGCTGTGCATTATGAATTTTAATACAGATATTATTATCGCCCTTTATTTTATAATGCAAGATCATTCTACAGGTAGTTCAGCCATTACCAAGCCTGCATTCACTATGTTTTCATGACTTTTCTCTTAGCAGTTGCAGAAATAAGCCAACATATCGACAGTCTTTGCATATTTTCGGCCAGGCTGCTTCATGTTGTATTTGAAGTTGGCCGGCCCTGTGCAAAGACCGATGATATATTACCCATTAAAAGTGATATTTGAACAGTTGTTATCTTTATATTCCGTGCAGGAGCACCATGTCACTGTCAGGCCTGACCATGGAAGGAAGCCGCAAGAGCAGCCTGATGACCAGCTGTGCCAATGACATGCAGTATTGCCCAGTCACACAGTAAGTACACTGCAGAAAAAGATGTCTTTGTGATGTTAGTATAATAGTAGGCTTCATTTACTATACATGCTCATGCATAGTATATTATGGGAGTGAGTCAGCATCTGCTAGCATATAAAGCTTTGGTATCATTGGAACACTAGGGCTAGTCAACATAGTATCATAATTATCTTTGCAGTACACATAGCACTGAAAGCTGGTATCAAGGATTGAATTGTTGTACTTTTATGCAGGTCTATGAAAGAGCCATGTAGTTGTAAAACAGTATGTTCAAGATAGTGTTACAGCGCTTAACCAGAAAGGCATTCATGGTGCTTTCTTATCTTTTTGCAGCAGCATTCTGGCAACTGATATTTCCATTTTTTTGTCATAAGACTGGGTCTTTAGGTTATTTTACTCAAAACAAGTGAGCTAAAATGTATATGAAGGCAATGAGTGAAGCAAGGACACTTGCTTTGGGCCATGATTGTATTAGATCTTTTTTACGATTCCAGTCTGTTCTCTTGATCTCAAACAGTTTTTTTGAAATTATAATGGCATGTCTTCTTGGTGACTTAAAATGTATTTGTCTCCTCTCAGGTTTCTGGGCAATCTGTTGAAGCTGCTGGTGTTCCAGAATGAAAGATTTGGTGCTCAGATTCAGAAGCATGTGAAGGAGTTGGTGGGGCATGAACTCAACCCAGCCCTTTATCCTATTCTCTTTGACCAGATTAAAGTCTGTGTGGACAAATACTTTGATCCTGCTGGTCAGGTAGGTCATGTGGAATGAAAGAATCTTCCCATTTCAGAATGGTGGGGGGATGTCTGTGTTCCTTTTTCACCATAAGCATATGTCCCTTGTGACAGAAGAAAATCTGTTGAGTGACGTCCTGATAGCCCTCTTATGTTTGACACTGATTAATGTTCAATACATCATAGGCCTGTTGGCCGCATCAATCTAATCCCACATCCACTTTTCAGGACAAGCAACTAACGGCTTTTTCAGAATGGGGAGTTATTGTCTTTTTAATTTTCATGTAGTCATTTTGGGAGTGCTGTGTCTGAAACCAGTGATGTCACTTTACAAAAAAAATTTTTTGAACTGTTTTTGGTTTCACATACATGCATCGTGTAAAATGGATCAGTCAAGATTTAAAGATGAAAATGAAGGTGGTCAGTTGAACAGAAAAAATAGATATTTTTTGGCAAGGTGTTTCATTGTATTGTCCTCATTCCTGCTTCTGTCTGACTTCAGACTTCTAAGATCACTTTATTGTTGACTGCTTTATTCTATAGCTGCTCTAAAGTAATCCCCTTTTCATCAAACAGGTGATGGACTCTCCACAAAACACACTGTTGATAGAAAATGTGATATTTATTATGAAAAACATCCTGGAGATGAAACAAGATCAGCCCTGTGAATTTCTAGGAGTCACCAGTATCGAACAGCTTATGTTATCTATAGTCAAGTACGT
>JAWQUT010000067.1:675557-718396 GCA_033807755.1 Ellobium chinense | reverse complement strand
GGGGAAGATTTGTAAATGTTGAGAGGGATTTTAGGTTTTCTTGAGAAATACAGACTTCAGAGTGCAGGAATGAAGGGGGGATCAGTGTACTTTTTATATATTTTTAAGGAAGATTTTGAAACTCAAGGGACGAATCACGCTGGAGAAAACACTGCACACACTTTCATAAGAGTATAAGGACTTAACCTTGTTTTGATAATTCCCCAGATTCTTCACAGAGATTGCCTCAGACTGTGAGATCTTTGACCCAGGCAACCACAGCCTGTCCTTCATCAACGATGCCAATGTTATAGCCCTTCATCGATTGCTCTGGAATAACCAGGAAAAAATTGGAGACTACCTGTCCAGCAGCAGGTACTGTTTGAGAATTTTTTGTTTTTCGATGTTTTAATCATGCAGATCTATGGCGGGAATTACAAAACAGGAAATTGGTTTCAGGTTGTCATTATAGCTTTGGTTTATTTTTGTTCACGAATGGTTGAAATATTATTTGCTTTGCAGGTTAATGATGGAATGATGCACATGATCCTGTGTACATGAAATATGAAAATTGATTTTATTGATGTCCCAGGAAACTTGCTTTTCGTTGCTATACCATTTTTTTTTTTTTAAAGCGACTCCTTTCTGACTGGCGTTTCAGTGTTGGTTAAGACTGTTCTCTTTCATTCAGGGTGTAATTAGATAATTTCCTAGCTATTGATAAAACTTGTACTACTTCCCTTGCCATTTACATCTGATCGTTTTTCCATGTGATTTGGGTCCGAGAGGGCCCCTGATCCCATAAAGAAAATCCCATGTTAGTAATTTCCTACCACTAGACCCTGGCCAGACTGAATCCGAGGGGTGGAGTGATAAATCGTCAGTACCATGTTATTCGTCTCATTCATAATACATGCACATACACTTATTGGTGACCTTATCTCAGCAAGTGTGCTTTGGAAAGAGATATTTTTATGGATCCCAGCAGCGTAAACTACAAGAACGTTCAGTAGCTGGTCAATTCTATTTTATAGAGCTGTTTCTTGCCTTCTCCATGTCTTTGAAATTTGCGATGACAGCAGTATGCCATTCAGACAGTTGGTTTCATTGGAGAAAGACAGAGATTCTTAAAAGTTTACAGCCATTTTAGGGGGAGATTTCTTCAAACATTTGACATATATCTTGTATAGGTTAGGATTCTGTCAAACATTTGACAGTTGTCAAGAAAGTGTAAAATTATTGTCAGTCCTGGCATATTCTAAGGCATTGGATTCTGTGACACAGTGAAGTTAGGTGGCCGATTCCCTAACAATAGCTCTAGGATTTCAAAAAAAAAAACAACTTTTCGTTATGGTCTGCTTCATGAAAAATTGCAGATTTACATGAATCATTTAGTGGGCATGCCACTATAGTTGCATTCCAGTATGTGAAAAAAAAATTCATCCACTATTTGTAATACCCCATTTTACCCCCTTGATCTTGAATATCCACAATTGGGCTGGGAGACGTCAACATTTTTTTTCCCAGAGTCATAAGTTAGTGGTAACGATGCTATACACTGGCCATTTATGGACTGTCGTTGTCAACTCCTGAATGTAGTATAGATATTTATGCTGAACAAGTTTTCCCGTAACAAACAGTAGCTGGACAATTCCATATAAATAATAGGCACATACATGTAGAATTAGATTAGACTGCCCTCCATCTGGCAGAACTTCATTCTCTGAATCCCAAGACAAATTTGCTATTAAAGGTGGAATTGATCTCTTAGACATTAAAGCATGCATGCAATCAGACTAACACTAATAAGATTTTTATCTTGCATTGCAGTATCTGGAAACAAGACAATGCATGCAACATTTTGCCCAAGATAACATTCAAATAGTTTTCAATTTCTCCCAGTGTCTCACGACAAATACTACAAGAAGCACAGCCACAAACTTAACGTTCCTTTATTTTTTTCCTGTTTAAATTAGTCATCAATTTTTAAGTTTATTCTGGTGCTACTCTCAAAACTGACCGGACATTTTGTTCCGCATTATTCTCTAACAACTTTCACATATGTATCAAACGTTTGTGTCAAACATGTTAGCGGTTTTTCTAGTGAAGCATTTTTATTCCAAGTTCCGGTTGATTCTCGCAGATTCTAGATGGAAGGAGTAAACAAAAAGCATTATCGGTCATGCCATTTTTTAAAGTTTTGAGTATGTCTTTTGTGGTTGTCCTGTTAAATGCATTCTGTGGAATGGTAGAAATCGCCCTGCCAAGACAGTCCATCTGTACCAAAAAAGAAAAAATCAGACTGGCCTTGATATTGTGTCTCATTGGCTCATGCTTTTCCAGGAGGGTAACAAGAATGGTAATGTTATGGTCTTCACTCAGTTAATTGTTAATGAATAGGTGATGATTCATTTATCCCCTTAGATTTTCCCCCCATAAACTGACAAAGATTGCAAAATGGTAGGGTATTTCACTGAATTTGGTAAATGCAGATTTTTTTCTGTCAACTGATGAAGTCGGTTGCAGAATCATTATCTCTCTTGCACAGTCTGTAAGCCCTGGGTTTAAATATGTTAAATGGTTTGAAGCACAAGCTTCTATCCTCCAAGTTCTATACATAAGATTTTAAAACCAGAATTTGCCCTGAATACAGTGTGGGAATTGATGTTTAATGTGGCAATGTTCTTTTTGATTTGTCCGTTTGTCACTGCTACCATTTTCTTATGTGTTGCTGCAGTCATAATAACAAGAATGGCATGAAGCTCCTTATGACACTGTCTTATTTGGCTGCAAAAAATGAAGCTTGGAATTTGAATGATGCATTTTTGTTTGGCAGTAACATACAGTCTTTTTATTATTTTTTATTTTAAATATACTTTTATTATATGTTTTTGTTTGTTTTTAACCAAACTGAAGTTCCACAGAAGGACCCATCCTTATTCTGTATTTTTAATATTGAAAAACATAAATACAGACTTTAGCATGTTAAGGGGCAAGACATCCTCCGTTATGCAGTAAGCGTCACAATTTCTTTTTTAAAAAAAAAATCCTGTTTTTATCCTTGCGTTAATCAGTTTCTGATCACCAGCTTGATGTTGTGCAAGTTTATGTATACTCAGTCCCCTTGATTTGATTTTCAGTACTTGCTGTGAGGATTGCCTTGTCAAAGTAGAACCTAGAAAGTCGTTCTTTAAAAAGAAAAAAATTGCAAATGGTTGCAGAAAATTCAATTCTTACGTGAAAATCTTCAGGTGGATTAAAAGATTCAAGTTTTGATTAGACAGATTACCTATCTCAGAGAAAGGCAGTTTGCAAACTGGGTAATTTTTGTGCGTGCCCAACCCAGTACATCCATCAAAGTCATACAAAATTATTGGTAAAAGAGCAGCACCAAGGCTTGAGATGGCACTATTTTCTTATGTAATACAGTTTTCTCTCCATCTTCCCCAAAAAGTCACTGAAATGAGATAGGTAAACTGCCTATAATTATGACAATATTCACAAGTTCAGGAGAAAATGCAGTACACATGTACTGTAACTTGGATGTGGTTTCAGACTTTACTGTTAGCTGTCACCAGTCACTTTCACCAGTGAATATTCTCCCATTTGATTTCACTTCAGTTACTAACTTGACAGATTTGTCTTGGCAAATCTTTCACATCATTGGGGGTTTTAGATGTTTCCAGGGACAAAACCTGATATTTTCTCAAAAGTAGTGATATTTAATGTGACTAGGTTTTGACATAGCATGGTAGAAGATGTATGAGATTTTGGGTGTCTTGCCTCTTTCATATATGTCATCTTGCTCTGTTTGATTTCAATTACTAATATGATATTCTTGAAAACACCTGTCAAGTCACCAAATTTATAGTGATTCTCTGAGGAGAAAAAACAAACTTTAAATTTTTAATTTTTTTTGTTTTGTTCAAAATTGCTAGATTTACAGCGCATGGCAGAGAGTGTATGTGAATAGGGTGTCTTGGCTCTTTTATACATGGGACACGGCCTTTTTAATTTTTAGTATTGACTAGACATGTTTTCACAAAACTTGTAGCGTCACCATCATTACAATGGTTTCCAGAGGGGGGAAAAACCTTAGAATGTTCTAGATTTGCTAGGTTTTGTCAGAGCATTGTAGAAGATGTATGAGAACTGGGGTGTTTTGTGCTTAATTAGGTAGGTTGACCTGTGAACTCAATGAAGACTAGCCACACTGTGCCCAGCTGGACTGTGAAACTGATCCATCAAAGGCTGACTGCCTCCGCGGCGAAATAAATTCATAATGGTATTATCATTACTAAAACTGTACATTCTCCAAGAAAAGTTCTATGCTGGCATGTCAACTGTGATCAAGGTCTGCTATAGCATAAAAAATGAGAAAATTTGACAGTCTCAATATTTGTGCAGGACACATCATGCAGAGATGCCTACTTTTCCGCAGTGTGTAGGAATTTTCTGTAGATTGGCAGTTTTCTTGCATTCCCACAAGGTAGCAAAACTTCCCATGAATGGCCCACGAAATATCAAACTGACACTGTCGATCAATATGACAAGTATGTTTAGCAAACTTTGCTTCATATACTTTTTCAAAAGTACAGAGCCACACCAGAAATTAGGCTTTATTACTAAAGGGAGGTCTTTCTGGCTTGTTTGAAAGTACAAGAGGTCTGCTGCTCAGGTACGGATGTGTCAGCCTAACGTGATAGATTTATGATGTAATTTTTATTTCTGACCTAGACTAGAAGGTTCTGATGTTAGCCTGTTTAATCAGAAATTAATTGACACTGAAAAATGTTAAGAATGCAGAAAGTCAAGATATTAGAAAGGAAATTTACAGTGCGGTTGGAGTCAGGAAGAACTGATATCAGACCCAAGTTTCTTTAGCACAAGTCTGAAAGTGTGGTCCAGATTACATATTAAGTTTGAAAGGATGAAGAAGGAAGGAGGAATAAAGGAATAGACCAGATTGCATCCCAAAAAGACATGCAAAGCATTTGTGTTCAGCAGCGAAATAATAATATATCTATGATAGAAGCTCCAGCAGTTTTATTTTAAAGTCTTATTTTTTCATGACACTGTGCAGATATATTATTGCCAAAATATTTGATTTTCACATTTTATGTCTTGTTTACAAAATCCTGGTGAATGCTCTCATGATCAAGCCCTACAGTGGATGTCTGTTACAGAAGACACCGAAACTTCATTGACCTTTCATTACTTATTTAAGGGATAAGATGATTGTTCTTCAGCTATTGATACCTGACTTAGCATCAGCTATAATATAGTTAGTCTATCGATACATGTCATATCGGTAAAGTAGTTGGGACCACACTTCCACACTAGTTCCGTTTCTCTTCCCAAGACCTGTGGAATGAACTGTTTGTCATAAAGTGCCAGCATTAAAAGCTGTAAAATATCAGGACATGGCATTGAGTTCCGTAGCAATAGCAGTGATGGTGATGGAGTGGTGAATAAAGATAGCCGGTCTAGATCTAATAATCATTTTCTTCAGCACTCATTCTTGATGCCTTATTTCTGTTATTGCTGAGTTATGAGAGCTTAATCTGTTTTTTAATGATAAGGAGTGGAAGCTGTGCATTCAAATGTGTTTGTCTACGAGTTACATGTTGAGTTCATGGAAATTCCCCACTCGTCCAGGAATTCTCTCATTTTAGAGAGAAAATTCCCTCATTGGCACCTCCAGGGGTAGGCATCTCTGTATTATGGTGTGAGGAAGTCGATGTGAGAATACACCCTTCATCTTCGATTGATGGAAGTGAAACAGTGTGCTTCTATTTGATCTTTCCTCAGTGAGCTAATGTAACATATGGAGTGTCTGATATAAATATTTGTCAGGACTATGGACATTTTCATCTTCGGTAGTCTCCAGAGCCTACTGAGGGTTTGAAATTTGACTGGATTATATTGTGTGTGAAAGTGCTGTTGCATGATAGTAGAAATGTTCAAGGGTAGGAGCTGCCACAGACTCATGCCTTTAGAAAATCTTGGGAAATATGTGCCGATTTAGACTTAAGAAAAAGATTTTGCAGCTGTTTTGGAAGGGGAGAAGAAGATGCAGCAGCAATTTATATTTCTCTGTAAAATATACTGTTATCCCTGGATTGCTAAGAGTCTGAAAATTTGCTTCTCATCAGAAGTGCATTTATATAGGTGTGGGGCCTTTGAGCTGCAGGGCCCTTCTGAAAAATTACACAGATCTATAAATCTTTTAGATGTTCAGGGACCTTTGGGTCTGCTGAGAGGTGTAGGGCAAATGACCCATCTGGCCCAAGTGCCCATCCATGTATGCCTCCCATTGCAGCCGTAATTTTCGATCAGTAGTATGTAATTTTCATATCAGTGGTAATTCCTGCATAATTTTGTGTGAAGAAAATTAGAACTTGACAGTATTTTATTTTCTTAAGGATGTGACAAGGTATAAACTTAAGATTCTTTAAAATGATTCTGAGAGGCAGATTCATATTAATTTATATAGTTGATACATAATATTGGTGTTGCAGTTTCTTCCCATAATACTGTTGATACATAATGTCAGTGTTGCAGTTTTTGTCCCGTGGTCTCACTATGCAGTGACATTATTTTGTGATCTCTGTGTGCAAGAGATCTTGTCATTATCTTCACCAGCTCATACCTATATTTTTCACTCTCACATCACACACACAACATAGAGGCAGTTTGCACCTCCATATTTTTTTCCCTTTCTTCCTTCCATCCTTCCTCCTTAGCTTGGAGGTTCTGACAGAAAACTTCGTTTGTGAGGCGGCGGAGGGCCAACAAAGATTGTATGTATACATATACTAATTGTGCCTTACTGCTCTGTAGAACATGTAGTGAATTCAACTCTGTAATATCATGTAGGGATTAGAAGCCATTCTCCATCTGTATAAGTCTGTTTGCTAGATATAGATATGAGAGATAGTCCAATTTATCCTTACCATTGTATATGAATTGGCTAGGTTTATGATATTTGGATGAAATACTCTTCTGGAATCATTCAGTATCATTTTAAGAATGGAAACACAGTGCTGCGAAGGTGGTGGTATATAGTTTCAAAATATCTTTTCTTTTGCAGTCCTAACATTTATTTAGAAAGTCTGAAACTTAGTTATTGATGGGCCTGAAAATTACATTTCAACAAAGTCATCTAGCTACACATTCTCTTATAGATCCATGACAAAATTGAGCTTTGCAAGCAATCTTGAATTCACTATGTGTTCATATTTTGAAACACTTTCTGTAACTGTGGGAATCACTGTGTATATTATTAGTGTGCTAGTGTGAGTGTAGTCATTTTTTTTTTTTGGACACATTCCTAAAATACAATCTATCTATTGTTATTTTAGTGAGCCAATCCATCTAGTACATTTTATTTTGTTTCATTGTCAATACCTGCATGTCTGTAGTCATTAAGTAGGGTAATAAAAGCTGAATTATGCGGACTCCCTAAGGCCCCACTTTCATTAATATCATGGTCACTGCCCTATAATAATTCAGCATATTTTGCATGCAGATTTGCAGCTCAAAGTGCATAGTTGTATGCCCCAGTGTTTGAAATTTGGTGGTGAAGTAACGACTGTAGTTTTGGATAAAGTTTTCTTTAGGTCATCACCCATAATAAACAAAAATCTCATCATTTAGCATTTTGGCGTGCAATTTTCCCTGCAAATATGTATTGAAGTTGGATAAGGCAGTGTACACTGTAATAAAGCACTATAATCTACAATGGAAGGGTTGTGGTGGATCTCCTAACCTTCTCGCTAGATATGCCGTACATGTATGTCCTTATTCTTACTGGCTATATACTAGGGCTCTCCCACAGAATACTTGGTTTAGGGTTAGGGGCAGCAGGCAGGTTACAGACATTTCCAGTAAGAGAATAACATATCAGATCAGCAAGTAAACTATTTTGGCTTTAAAGAGGATTCATTAGGGTGTTTCAGTGGTCAAAAATACCAATTTCAAACCCCCCAAGAAATAACTGATACAGCAGGCAACCATAATATTTGCCCTCTCATTAAACTCTGTCAATATGGCAGATTGTCAGAAGAGACAGATTCCATTAGTAATGTTATTTTTAAGGTCTGTCACACCTTTAAAAATTAATATATTTTGAGCTGATACACTTGTTTATCAGCAGAATCTTACTGGGGTTCTGAGTTCTACCAAGGTTTAGGTTTGATAGATGTAATTTTAGGTTTAATCAGTACAGCTCAATTACTGTACTTGGTTTCAAACATGACAATGAGGAGATTCAAAATGTTTTCCTGGAGTCCTTTTGCAAACATCATTTGAAAAATCAAGATGAATTTTAAAATGTAAATGTTTACATACTGATTGATTTATCTTGGGGTCTCAACAATGGAATTTCTAATACCCAAGACTATCAGTGAGAACTATATATTCCTGCTCATCTGTATTGCAATAAAAATATTTGTTCAACTGTCCTGGGGATTTTTTGCCTTGAAGGTACTCTTTGGTGTTGGGCACTTATGAAGCTTTGTAGGCATTTTTCATTTTTTCCTATAATACTATTACGTTGTGGATTTGCATAGGTTTCATATTTACCCTTAAAATATACAGTGACATAATACTATTCTTGTATTCTGGGGGTGTAGAGGTTTGTTTTGCACTAGCTTGACAGAAAAGAATATTGTTTTGTGTTTTGTAACCATTCTAACTGATTGTTTGAGGGTAAATCTGAATTGATGTAATTTGATGTTTTGTCCTGTTGTGTCTGAAATGTCAAATGAATAATACTGCCAAAGATGAAACAGTTCTGCAAGGCTATTTTCATCTGCAGAAAACAATCATCGAGTGGATTCATAACATTAACTGCATATTTCTCCTTCAGTTGTAATCTAGAAGGATATCTTGTCGGTGAATGGGAGGTAGATTTAATAGTTTTAGCATTTAGCAGTCTGGTGTCTGAGCAGACTTTAGGAGCAGCAGGCATATGTCAGGAATTCTGATGGTATATTACCATTTGCTGTTGAGTAGCAAGGATGTAGAAGTCATTGGAATGAAAAATCCAGTTTTCAGACTTTGGCGTAAAATTAGAACTTACATTCATTTGAAATCCAGATGAGTATCTCATCTGTGATTTTGAGATAGATTAGTATTTTTATTGTCCAAGCAGATTTTAGGAGCAGCTGCATGTAGCCCACATGCATCCCATAGATCATTTTTAATTAGTTAACTCTAGGGAAGTTCATTTCTGGTTTAGGCAAAATAATAGTGTGATTGCTTCATCAGAGCTTGCTTTCAACAGTAAAAGATGCATCAGCCAATAAAAGCTAATGTAACAGAGATGTATCAGCCAATAAAAGTTAATGTAACAGAGATGTATCAGCCAATAAAAGCTAATGTAACAGAGATGCATCAGCCAATAAAAGTTAATGTAACAGAGATGCATCAGCCAATAAAAGCTAATGTAACAGAGATGCATCAGCCAATAAAAGCTAATGTAACAGACCATATCAGCCAGTCATGTTTCTCTGACAATGGATAAGGGGAAAACGGAAGAAATGACTGCTGGAGTTGTGTCTTGTGATGTTTACATGACTGTTCATTCATAATGACTGGACGTGGTCTGTTTCACTGAACTGATCTCCATCAAAGACCATAACATGCGCTTTTCTGATTTTCATCAAGATTCATGATTGGAGGGAGTGTTTATTGTGGCTTGTGGTGTAATCTATTGAATGTCAGTGTTAAGATGTATATGAACCATTTCTTTATTGTGTTTTGCTAGTATGAAAGTATGTGTGGTATAGAGTACAATCAGTATGAAGCGTCAAGCCATATTCAGAAAAGAAGGAGGTATGATGTGTGGCACGGAAGGATTTCTAGCAAGATAGAAATCATTTCACTAGGACAAATGGGTTTGTACCTATCAAAAATCCACAAAAGCCTTGACATTGTATCTCAATACCTTTTCAGAAGCGAGACAGTCTAAATTTTGAGATTTGCTTGTCACACAACCCATAGGTCAAGGACTTAAGAAATTGGAAGAACATGGGTTTCTCTCAGAAATGCATGAAGTCTATAAATATGCACTGGAATCGTGTTTGCTGTGCATGACGGCAGTTTTAGTGGCCATACACTTGTCATTTGTGCTTGTACTAACCAACAAAGTCCAGTCTTTTTTTTCATGTATGCATGCTTACTTCAGCCAGCCATCTGTCAGTGCTGGAATGTCATATTTCTAGCATGATGTGCATGAAGTTGTCAACACAGGACACAATTATAATTTTCTGTACTAAATCTAGGGGAAATTGTAAACATAGCTTATTTCATTTGCAGCAGCCGGCCATTCCATAGACTGGTCTATGCTGATACTTTCTGTTGAATGCACAACATGAATGTAGCACGTCACCAAATTTATCAGTTCCGCACCTAGTGATGCATCTTTGCACAAGACGGTTTTATTTTCAAGTTTAAACCACACTCCAACCACAAAATTGTGAGACTCTTAGTATGAAGGAGCCTTCTTACCTCAACTTTATCAGAAGGTGAAAAAGTGTATGCAACCCTATATAGGCTATTTCCCTCCTGCTCCTTCTTTCAAAATACCAGACTCTGTTAAACTTATTCCTATGTTACACATTGTGTTAAACATACTTGTCCATTTTGCACTTTATTTCTTGCTTCTTAAAACAAACTGGTATGTTTTTGTTCACACTGATCATTTTGTGTCCTCCTTGGTGTTGGATCTTCAATTTCTTTTAACAATGCNATTCTATTGGTTATTTTCATTATGACAGTACTAGAGGTGTCCTTTTGATAGCTGTGTTTAATATATTCAGTGTGTGCAAGCATGCACCGATTCACATAGACCAGGTTTATGTATGATTTTGCTCTATACTTTGGCACTTGAAGTGTAATGCTTCTAATCAGCTATGCTTAAGGTATCAGTGGATAGTAGTCAGATAACCCTCTATCCCACTCATACAACTTCAAAAACACCTTGTAAGTAACAATCACTGAAACCTGGGATTAGCAGAGAGCAGAGCATAATTTCAAGCTAATCGGTGGCTTGAGATTTTGTAATCTTATTTTATCTACATGTAGGCTGCACACCTAGCACATTCATGGGGTCTGGATTTTCATTTTTTTTTTTTTTTCATTTTGTTCTTCTTTTCATTGAACATTATTTTAGAATAAATTCAAGTTTTGTGATGGATCCTGGATTTGTTTATGAAGTTTTGCTTGGAATTCCTAGAAATAAGTCTTTGAAGACTTATTCTCGTCACAGTTGAGATCAAGTATTTCTCTTAGTTTTCTGGAAAGAGCTTTAATTTCTTGAGTTTTATTTTTAGACATTAATTAAAAATGGAAGTGTACAAAGGCCTGAAGGAAATGTTGTGCATCATTTTAATGTGAACTGTTGTAAATTTCTTTGTTTTTGTGCCTTTGAAACAGAGATCATAAAGCTGTTGGCCGCCGGCCCTTTGACAAGATGGCCACCTTGCTGGCTTACTTGGGGCCACCAGAGCACAGACCCCTAGACTCACAGTAAGTGAAACAACTGGCTTTGAGCCTGTAAGAGTTTTGACAGGTCTTTGGGGGAGACAGAGCATGTATGGAGGGACAGTAGAGTATGTGAGGGTCTGCCCCAAGTGCACAAATTCATGCTGGCTCTTAGAGCCCAGTATGAATACCTCTGCAGAGCATCCCAGCAGAGAGAATACCTTTGACCCTTACTAGAGACTTGGTAAAAATGGTACAGATGAAAATATTTATGAAACGGCAGTTCAAAATTAAGTTGTATTTGCTGTTTTCTGTTTGATAGAAGCAAAGGCAGTTTTGGTCTTTGAATTGCATTCCTTTTTTCGCTTTAGTGATGTGTATGTATGACCCCTGGTAGTGGGAGTTCCTGGAAATAACAGGCACCATGTTACAGAAAATCATGTCCAAGACACATATAATCATGTGAAGTCACAGCCCTGTTTTGTTTCAGCGTTGCACAGTAGACCACACTTACAAATACTGCTGAACTAAACCAATGAAATTAAAGAAAGAACACTTTCAACTGCCAACTGTCTTTTGTTTCTAAAACCATCACATTGACGAATGAAGGTAAAGTACTTCTTTTATAAAATACAACATTATGTCTGGGTCTGTTCTTCATAATTATTGTTTCTTGGTAAAGAAGCCATATGGACATTACCAGCACCAAGTTTGAGAAGATCATGGGCTAGTGTAAACCTCAAAAGTTGCATTGCTGTCTTGTTTTAAAGTTTATATTTGTCTGCCTCAGTAGATGGAGATCTGTGTACATGACCAGCACCAAGTTTGAAGAGATCATCTTCAGATCCATGCCAGTTACCATGAACAGTGCAGGCCTGTGTGGTTTCATCCCTGTCAATGTTTTATATTTGTCTGCCTCAATAGGTGGAGCTCAATGGACATGACCAGCACTAAGTTTGAAGAGATCATGTCCAAGCACAACATGCATGAGAAAGACGAGTTCAAATCACTCAAGAACCTACACATCTTCTACCAAGCTGGCACCTCCAAGATGGGCAACCCAGTCTTCTACTATGTGGCCAGGAGATACAAGTAAGTCATGTCACAGTCAGTGTCAGGTGGGTAGAAAAACTTGCGAAGTTGTGTGTGAGGTTTTCAGCAAACTTATTGTTTCTAACATTAATTGCCAAAGCCACAGTGTAGCATCGTCACTTGCTTCCATAATGGCTTGAGGCTGGCACGTAACTTGGCAACTCAGTTTTGGAAGGAAAATATTGATAGATTTTAATATTTACACCATATCAGCATGGGCCTCAGCCTGGTAAACAACATGATAACAACATGATAAAGCCATTATGAAGACATGGTGGTGATATATTTGACTGTCATCACAGCCACTGTGAGTTGGGTTTAGACTTAATGTGATTTGCATCCAAGTTTCTAAACTCTGAGATAACAGTTTCTGAACAAGCTGTCATTGTTTGAATTGGTCAAAAAATTGTGTGGGCATATACATAAAAGCTGTTAAAAATCATGGTGAGGCCAGAAGAGCTATTCATAGGCACTGGCAAGGTTTTTTTGGTCTTGCTTAGAGAAAAGGCTTCATTAAGGCACCCCTGCATGTCCAGCAGACCTGGTTGGAGTACTAGATTTACCAAGAGGAGATTTGGCCAGAGGCACCTGAGGTCAGTGCCAAGCTGTCAGGGACCTTCTTGGACCTGCAAAAGACTGTTATAGTTACCAACAGAGCAGATTTGAAAGCATAGCAAGGAAGAAAAGGAAGGGGGATTTTGAGCTGAACTAAATTTTGCTTGTCAAACCACTGTGTGACAACAAAAATTGTCTGTCCCTTAGTGTTGTCAGTTTATGTTCTGGTTCCTACCCACAGAGTTGGAGAGATCAATGGAGACTTGCTGATCTATCACGTGCTACTCACTCTGAAGCCTTTCTACAATAAACCATTTGAGCTGGTCATAGACTTCACACACACATGTTCAGAAAACAGATTCAGAGTAAGTTAGCCTCTTACTACAGTGACAAAATGAAGTAGATTATTAACCCTTTTTTGTTTTTTTTTCTAAAACTTCCTGGAAGTATGTTACAGTTGCAACGAACTCTGTTGGTTTTTTCCCATTTTAAAACTTCCTGAAAATACGTTGCAGTTGAAAGGAGAGGGAGATACAATTTAGGAAAGGGAGAGACTCAGAGAGAGGAGTGCCAGAATATTGGGGTAATAGGAGAAAGAGATAACAAGGAAGAAGAAACATACAAAAGTGGAAGCAGATATTGTGCAATTGTAAGGAAAGGGTTTGCGGGTGGGTGAGGAGAGGCAGCAGATTTTATATTGCTCACATAAAGATGAAGCTCTGCTTTCCCCCATGCTTTAGTGGATACAGCTTGATGATGAGACTGTTAACAGTATCCTCATTATTATTATGTTAACAGTATCTTCATCATCATTATTATTATGTTAACAGTATCATCATCATTATTATTATGTTAACAGTATCTTCATTATTATTATGTTAACTATATCTCTATAATTAATCTCCCCACAGACTGACTTTCTGAACAAATGGTTTGTGGTCATGCCTGAGAATGTGTACCAGAACATTACAGCTGCCTACATCTACAACTGTAACTCTTGGGTCAGAGAGTACACCAAGTATCATGACAGAATTTTGTCCTCTCTCAAGGTAAAGTGGCTTCAGTGTCTTTTTCCCATCTAATGGTTTTTTTTTGTTGTCTGTCCATAAGCCAAGTCCAAGGTCCTGTCCATGGAATACATGAGTTTTTGAATATCTAAAATTTGTTCCAGATTATTAAAAGCAGTCACCGTATACAGTCTGGGTCTGACCGTAATAAGTTTGAAAATATTAATCTGATTACATCTTCTGATAGCAACCAATTATTTGACCATCTAGTTGTTAATTGACATTGAAGTGCTGATGATTGAAAGCTTGGGTTTTTTTTTTGTTCTTAGAAGCAAGTACAGTATGACAATGCATCACAACAATACACCAGATTCCATTTCTTCCCAGTCTTATCTGACTTTTGTCAAATTGCTATGAGCCTTGGTCTTATTACAGACAGTAAATTAATTGTTTTTGTCACCATATGTCATATTAAAAACCATTCAGTTTTATTGTCAGATATTGTCCGCATGTTAGTGATTAGCATCTGCAAATGACAGAGGCAATGTATACTCCTTAGAAAATTGAGAAAGTCCTCAAGTGAGCAGGCCTGCTGGGGTTAAACTAGTGAAAAGTTGCATGAGTGGAAAGTAGCTAAATACAAGACATAAGAACAAAACTAGTAATTATTATTAGATTGTGTTGGTAAGTAAAATGTATTGAGCTGCTTCTCATGTGTGGCCTTGTTTTTATCGTTTTACACGCACATTGACCCACTGACTTTGGAAAATGATAATAACTGAATTGCCATTTACCGTATTAATTAAACAAATCAGTTTAAAAACTGAGATTTACAAGTACTTAGACAAAAGCAAAGCCACACATGACATATATTTTGAAAATATTTGCAAGAATGATATATTTTTCACAATAGTAATATCAGATTTCTTATTTCACCCCATAGAACAACCGCAAGCTCATCTTCATTGACCATCCGGCCAAACTGGGTGAATACATAGACCAGGAGTTCCAGAAACTACCTGGTACAACCATGTCTTTGGAGGAGGATCTCAAAGTCTTCAACAACGCCTTGAAGCTGTCTCATAAAGACACCAAAGTGGCGATCAAAGTAAGTGTGGTCTCCAACTCTACACTCTACCCTTTATGTTCTTTATTGGCATGCCATTTTTCAGGCAAAGCCCCAATGTAGTGGACTGCCCTCCAGTTGCCATGAAAAAGTCGACAGCTGAGATGGGAAGGTGTTGGGGGAAATGATCAGATTTGTCTTCAGATGATTCAAAATCAGATAAAATATAAGTCATTTCATTAGTTTTTAATCAGCCTAAGATGGAGCCGGAGACGAGCTAAACCTTTCCTGAAAATCTGATTTTTTCCAACCCACGACAATAGAGGAGTGAAGAAGAAAGAGAGCCTTTCAAGTCCACTATATTATAGATAATCACAAAAGGCAGACTATCCACGTAGGAATATAACTGACGAGAGAGGAATGTTTTTAATATAAGATAAGGGAAAATAATTTTCTTTTTCTGAGTTATTCATGGCAGCTTAAGTCTCTTCAAGTTTTGTGCTTCAGATTTATTTCCCATACATATAACTACATACATAGGTATGCATACAGTGGCAAGATTAATGGTGTGACACTGCACAAACATAAAGATTTAATACTGAAGGACTTTGCAAACATTTTTTAAAAAAAAAGATGGCAGAAGAGAGGAAATGGACCTCCAAAAATATGTACTAATTAGCATAAAGATATTGCATTCATTCATAAAAATGGATGATTTAGATCAGTACAAGTCTGGGAGCTGGAAGTTTCTTGATGACATAACATTACTTTTGTCTTCCAGGTTGGTCCCAGTGCAATTCAAGTTACATCCTCAGAGAAGAGTAAGGTGTTGGGTCATCAGGTGTTGTTGAATGATGTCTACTATGCTGCTGAGATTGAGGAGGTTTGTCTTGCATGATCCTTCACCGTGTTGTTTGAAGAAAGAAGTGTCAAACATGTACTAGTAGACTTATTCCTCTTACTCCTTTGAGATGATTGATTAGAACTATGAAGAACTGTAATATCCACAGACTAGATTTACAAATTTTCAAACAACAAGGTTCCACTTCAGACATTGTCAGCAAATACCTCACCACAGATGTTACACGTACCTTCATACTCCCCAACAAGTGAATATGCATCACAAAATAAGAAACAATGAAAAGACTGAAAGTTGAAAACAGAAATAATCTATCAGCAGAGTACGCATATGCCAGTCATACCAAATCATAAGTTTCTTCTTTGCTTCCCTCCAGGTGTGCCTGGTCGATGATAACCAGTTCACCCTCACAATAGCCAATGAGACTGGCCCTCTGTCCTTCATTCACAATGACTGTGATAACATTGTTCAAGCCATCATCCACATTCGCACCAGATGGGAATTATCTCAGCCGGTGAGTCCTTACTTGTCTTTGAACGTTATGCCAAATAGCAATGGTTCTAGATTTAGAACCTAATGATTGTGGGTTTGATACATTCTTTGGTCATGTTGTTAAAGGCATTTCATTTATATGTTCCTTGGTGCATCCACCTGTGACTGTGTACCTGGCTATAGAAAGTTACTGCTGAAATTTACTGATCAGTACATGAGTTGTGGCAGCAGCGTTGTGTGTTCCCAAAAGAATTGAGACTTACGTTGAGAGGTCTGACTGTGTGGCTGAAAGACTGTAAAGTGAGAAGAGCGGGCATTGCCAGGATACAAGACTTGTTGACCTCATTTAATCATTATTTACACGTAAATAGTTGAATTTGGTGGTTGCATGAATGAGTGATTTCGGCTTGTATTTGTTTTTATTTTATTTCATTATTTTTATTTTACAGGACACAGTGACAGTTCACACCAAGATCAGGCCAAAAGATGTTCCAGGCACACTGCTCAATGTGGTATGTAAAAGACAGTAACATCCCTATTATCATCATCTGTGGAGAGGAAAGTTAGTCTGTAGTGTCTCCACTGTTGGTAATTTTTTGACTGCTCTATAACTACAAGTGTACATAAGTCTGAAGGACAATCGTCATTTGAAATGTAGTGAGTCAGTGCTCAATCTGTTAGAAACCCAGTCTCATTTTCTCTTGATGTCTCATTCCCCTTCCTTCAAATTACACCTTGCAGTATTGTTAGTAACTGGTATTGTAACTTCTGCTTAGGACTGAGGATACCATAGTTACTATTTGAAATCTAGCCCTAACATTTGACAATCTGTCACCCACAATGTTATTGTACGTATAGCGGTAGACAATAAAGACAGCTGATTCTGCTTAACACATCGCCCTTTGGCATCAGTGGCTTGCTGTCCTTTTCCTCCCCACAGGGCAGATCATCTTTTGCATCACTTAGCAACTTAATGATATTCTTTATTTAGTGTTTAAGAATGTGGATGTAAAGATTTTTTTCTATTTGCATCATGTCTTCGGGGCGAAAGGTAAACAAAAATGAAAACAGTAGAAAATAATCAACAGTGCTAACCTGCAGCTCCATTCCCTGCTCTTATGCTCATTTTGAATAGTTCTTAAGCAAAGAAGAGCTTTCAGCCATGGCTTGATACTCATTGCTTTCTTTTTCCTGTCTCAGGCCCTCCTAAACTTGGGCAGCTCTGACCCCAGCTTGAGATCAGCTGCTTACAACCTGCTGTGTGCCCTCACTCAGACCTTTGACCTCAAGATAGAGGGACAACTCTTGGAGACAAATGGTTTGGAACTTCACTTTTTTTTGCTTTCTTTCCCTCTGTCCTTCTCTTCTCCCTTTCCCGTCCTTAACCATTTCATATTTTTTTCTGTTGGTTACGTTTTTTTGCAGCTGCATCTCTTTGTAAACTCACAGAAAAGATACTGTTGGTTTTTATCACTCACCACAATAATTGTTTACACCATCTAGTCCAGTGCAATTTCTCATGTGTGTTTGCCTCAGCGCAAGCTGACACAGTTTATGACCAGTGAACTTTCACCACCGGAGTAACATGAAGAGGAGACATGGGTAATGCACAGTAATCACAAGATGATATACAGGAAGAGGACCATGCCTTCACTTAATGTGCACCTGCTGGTTAGTTCTTGTATTGTTCTAGAGGAATCCCCCCTCCCACCCTCTCCCACCTTTTCTCACCCACTTGTTAGGGCAATACCATCCAATGGCTATTCTTCTATTAAGCTTTACTTTTGTGTCACAGTTAGTAATATAATATGCGTCTCCCAACAGGTTTGTGTATCCCGGCCAACAATACCATCTTCATCAAGTCTATCAGTGAAAAATTGTCTACAAAGGAACCCCATCTGACCTTGGAGTTCCTGGAAGAGTGTATTCAAGGTTTTGGCAACTCCAATATTGAAATGAAGCACTTGTGTCTAGAGTACATCACTCCATGGCTGCCCAACTTGACCAGGTAATTTATTCTTTAGTTATTGCGATCCTTTTGGAAACAGATTTTTAATCAGTAAATATAACTTTTGGAGGGATTAGATTAGCTGTGATTGTCTCATTCATTTTAACTAGTTTTATCTTGCATCATAATTTGTTAAAAAAAATTATAACCATAACAGAGAGAGTGTATCTGCTAAGCCCCAATTAACACTATCCATGTGGCTGAGCAGCAGTGACACCAGCATGAAGTGCTATTGTGCTGACAGTTTTGAAAAGTAGTTATTTCTTTCCATCTTTACTGACCTTTACAACGGTTCATGTTATTAGAGGTTGCCACTATTCTTTATTCAGAGGCACCTGAACATGCGATGTGGGGTCTCCTTGTTTGACATTTTCCAGCTAAATTAGAATGTCATTCCCATGTCCAGATTCTGTAAGCAGTCAGATGAAAACAAGCGTCAGAAGGTGGCTCTCATCCTAGACAAGCTCATCACTATGACCATTGAGGAGGTGGAGATGTACCCTTCAATCCAAGCCAAGATCTGGGGCAACATTGGACAGATAGGGGATCTACTAGACATGGTGCTGGATAGTTTCATCAAGGTCAGTTGCTAGCTTCATTATCAACTCAGTTGCTAGCTTCATTATCAACTTTCATGTTTTACCATTGTGCATTTATATAAATGGAAAAGATCTTCTTAGACTATCAGTATGAAATCTGGATAAGGCTTAGAAATTTATTTGCTTTCAATTGCACCAACCCTATCAGCTATGGTGAATCTTTTCAAAGATTTAATGGAGGGGTATGAATTGTCTGCAGTGTAGCTATCGTGTCATCATGAAAGTAGCCCTAAGACAGAATGCTGACAGCGCTATATATTTGTGCTTTGATCAGACTGCACACCGACCATCTTGCAGAGTAGCCTTAATAGAGTGGAGTTACTTAAATTTCATCCAATGTGGGCATGATAAACTTCATCAGTAGAACATATATCAGACAAAACATCTCTATATGGAGATTTTGGGTTTCCAGTTTCCCTGTATGGAATTAATTATTTGGGTAAGCACAGGAAATTTTGTTAACAATCAGCTGTAGAGTTTGTAGTGCTGTAGTGCAGTTTAAGGTTTGGGATGAAAGTTTTCTTTGAATAGATGAATGCAAACACATCTGCCAGTAACAGATTTTTCTCATTTTTATATGTCTAAGAAACATGTTTTCTCATGATGGATTAGAACTGTGACTGTGTTAATGATAAGAAGTCTAACTTTCTTCTTGTACATGTGACCATCCACAGAGAAGTGTGACCGGTGGCTTGGGATCGATCCAGGCAGAAATCATGGCTGACACAGCAGTCGCCCTCACATCTGCCAATGTCCTGCTGGTGTCCAGGAAAGTCATTGGCAGACTTTGTCGGGTAAGATCTCAAGTGCCTCTTGGCATAATGAAGTATGAGCATGTCCACATATCTATTAAAAGTACTTTCTGGTTTATATTGAAATAAATCAGCCTGATAAGCAGCGTAATTTTTGGATATTTGGGTTTTTTTTTTCAAAAAGGTTAATGAGTTTTTGCAATTTTCAGATTGCTTGTGACCTATCTCGTTAACTCTTGCAGGTTGCCATTTGTCACTTTCATACACATCCCATCCAGTATTTTGCTATCTTCTTGTCTTGCACAAGACTTTCAACAGAAACATTTTCTTCCTGCTTTACTGCTGTTTTGATTTTTTTAAAAACAACAGGACTGGTGGCTGCTTATGTGAAAATTTAATTGTAGAGATGACCAAATGTTTTACCAATTTCTAATGCTGGCTTTCATATTGAGTTCTTTGTTGTAGAATTCCATGAGGAAAGCCCAGCTAATCAGGTGGTTGTTTTCAGTATTTAATTCAAAGCCATTGGCTCAGAATTGGGAGTTACCCTGCATGTTGCAGTTAAATATAGTTTACCCATATCGTCTCACATTGGCTATGACCTGATTAGGAATGGATCATATACAAGACCATTTCTGTTTCAGTTGATAGACAAGACTTGCACCTCTCCGACCTTCACCTTGGAGCAGCACCTGATGTGGGACGACATTGCAATCTTAGCCAGATACTTGCTCATGTTGTCATTCAACAACTCTTTGGATGGTGAGTATTCACTGTGACTACATGCCTGATAACTGTTCCATTTCTGATCATAACCCTGGGCTGTGTTTTGGTCCTGTAAGTTACACTGCAAACCAGCTACTAAGAAAGATCAAAAATGTTATGGCTTGGTCCAGAAAATATGTTTGTTTTGTCTATATATTTTTTAACAATAAATTTTTGACAGAGTACATCTGAGTTCTCTACAGTGTCACTTTTGCAGCATCAAATTTTATAATGATACAGTTTTTCATTGCAAATGACAGGATTCTATCTTTAGTTTTGGGTGGGCATTTTCGGAAAATTGAGTGCTCTCACTGTTTTTAGTGGAAACTCTTCCCCTTCAGTGTTCTTTTTAGCATTTAAAAGTGATGGAAGTCAGATAAAGCCATGAGAGTTGAATTAGACTTGTATTGTTTATCTCAGTTCAGTTTTCATAACATATCAATAACTTGATTTTGTCAAAAAACGACTTGAGCCTCAGTAAGACATTTAATCAGCTGTCTGATCTACACATTGGTGGTAGGATTTTGAGATCTTGAGCTCTTTTGCTTGTGACATATGCCCATCATCTCCATCCTTCCAAGATTGTGTTGACCATTATGATGATGGTAATACATTTTCATACTGAAGTTCTTGAGAATCATACAAGTCAGTTTTCACACAATTGAAATCGCCCGGCTTCTGCCTTAAATTACTTTCTTGAAAAACTATGTCAGTATATTTTCCCATAAGTTTTTTTTTTTTTTCATATGTGTGTGTAATATTTGTTACCATTGACTGCATTCCACAGTGGCCAGTCACCTGCCATTCCTGTTTCACATCGTGACGTTGCTGGTGTCCACTGGTCCCTTGTCCTTGAGAGCCTCCACTCATGGACTTGTCATCAACATCATTCACTCCCTGTGTACCTGCTCACAACTGCACTTTTCAGGTCAGTGTGGATGGCCGGCTTAGTTTGCTAGACTCCAACAGTATGTTTTCATATTACAGTCAACTTCACTTAATCACAGTCTGGAGAATTGTAACTTCCCCCTCGTCACTTTTGGGAAAAAAAGTGCCATTTTTCTATATTTTCTATACAAGAATCACTGGATACTCGTGATTTCTTTTAATCACAACCTTTTATGTTTCAGAGGAACTGTGATTAATTGGACTTCACTGTTTATAGCAACAGCGAAAGCATATAGTACAACCTCAGAATCCCAATCTCATATGTTCAAAAAAAAACCATTATTATTTACTCTTAGTATATGCTTTAGCCTCAAGTCTCATATATTCCTTGCTGTCTTGACTCATGAACATAAACACCTTACAGAGTCAAAATTGTGGAATACCCCCCTAAAATTTGAAGTTTATAAGATCTTTTTGCATTTATTTCTGGATTGAAAAATGATTGTTGATGGTTCCCACAGGATTCTGTCACTAAATATTTATTGTGTGGAGGGTTATTATTTTGTCAGTCATTTTCTTTCTTTTTCACCAAGTGCAGGGCAAGATGCCCTTATGCAATTTCATGAGTGAGTCCCTCATCAGGGTTTCTGATTCCTGAAAAGAACACCCACATAACTTAAAGTATTTGCAAAGTCCTTATTTTTATAGCCGTGGCGTGTTGGAGTGATAAATCATGAGGCTTCTTGTTTCTTGTCTCCCACCAGAGAGCACCCTTCAGGTCCTGAAGCTCAGCCTGGCAGAGTTCTCCCTGCCCAAGTTCTACCAACTGTTTGGCATCAGCACAGTCAAGTCTGCGGCGGTTAGTGCCTTCCGCACCAGCTACAGACCAGGAGATCGGTCATTCACCATGTCCCCACCAGAGAATGAGAAAATGCCTCTCAGTTCATTGGAAGCCATTGCAGATGCCCTGCTGGAGATCATGGAGGTATTTCAAACTCGCACGTGCTCACTTTGAATGTTCTCTTCAAGAAACACTACAGCTTTTCCAAAGCATATTCTAAAGTCTGAAATTATCATTCTTTAGGCTTCCTTCATGTTGGTAAACTCCTGCCCTCTCCCTTGCATACATTTATTTCTGTTGATAGAGTCATGCATTTTAGTGTTACACACATCTGATTTGCTTTTCAGGCATGTATGAAAGACATTCCACATTGTGACTGGCTACAGCAATGGACTGACTTAGCCAGAAGGTGAGTCCAATATTGTTGTGTGATATTCATAGTAATGAGTAATATTCTGCCATTTTATTCTTTTTTTTTTCTTGGGTCAGTTTCCTCGCCATATTAATAAAATTACGCACCAGGTTGGAAAAATGATATTATAATTCTGTGTCCTTTCAAACATGTTCAGTCTTAAATGAGTCAGGAGTTGAGGATATCCAGTGAAGAAGTTGATATAGCAATATCTGAAGGATTCATTTACCCAAATTTTCGCTATACAACTCCTATTTTCATTTTTCATTTCCTGTGCATCATGTTCGTGCTCACAGATTTGCGTTCCAGTACAACCCAGCTCTCCAGCCAAGAGCCATCATTGTGTTTGGATGTATTAGCAAGACCGTCACTGACTCAGAGGTGAAACAACTGCTCAAAATAATGATGAAGGTCAGGGATATTTTCGTGAGTACTTCTTCAGTGTTTCACCCTTTGTCCTGTGTGGACGGCTTAGCTTAGCTCAGCTTAGCTTGGCTTGGCGTGGCTTATTTATCAGCACATCTGATGAATGTGTCTGTCATTTCCAGCGGGATCTCATGACATTGAACTTCATTCATGCAAAAAATCCACGAAATCATTAGAATTTGTCCTTCTCAAGCTCGTTATTTTCTATCAAATTTTCACACAAAATGCACACCTCAAGAGCTATAAATTGTAGACTGTGCTCTCCTGAGTTCATGAGATCTTGCTTATTGAAGTTAAGTTTGTCATTCCCATTGCAAAGTGATGAAACTCTAGGGCTTTGTAAAACATTTTGCAAAGGGAATGAAAATTTTCTGTTTAATTTTTTTATCCTCCTTTTTCATTATGTTTTGGGAGCTGTGCTTTGTGAAAGTGATTGACAGTAATGAATCTGAGAAGTTGTCCATTATCCTTTGGCCGAGAAAAGTAAGTGAGAAATATGCTGAAGAGAGAGGAAATGATTATGTCACTGTTGATCAAACATTCTGGAATTATGTAATGGAAATCATCTGGCAGTGGCTTGCATCTGTCAACTGACTCCATTTAATCATGGCTACTATAGAGCATGAAAAAAAGTTGCCATAAAAAGAAGGTACAGTTATCCAGTAGCTTTTGTATAGAAAATTTACGAATCTGTTGTCTTGGGAATGAATGTAGTTAATTATATCCCCAAGAAATTAGCCTCACACCATCTGAAGAACACACTTCTGATCTATGAATATTCATAGAACTTGAACATTCTTGAAATGTAATCCGTACCAACATCTTCTTGTTCCAAAATTCTACAAAGGGATTATGAGTACTGGAAAGCTTGGAGTTCGTTATTGATGGCATTGGACTTGCAATAATTTTTCATTAAAGTTGTAAATGTTACGAGTGTCATCTTATTGACTCCATTACAGTGAGTTGCTTTTTTAGAAGTCAGTTACGAAATACACATGGCAGATGAACATAACAAAGTGTGTGCATACAGTTCGGCTGTCTCTACTTTGACCATGGTCACTCTCTTCCCTGATATATTCAGCTTGGCCACGTGATAACCTAATGGTTTATTCATTCCTTTTGAGCTGTGTTGCTGTAGAGTTGACAAGTGTCTTAATATGGCGTAAGTAAAGGACTGCAGCCAGTATGTTATTCAGATTCTTTGTGACAAATTGACTATGTGATGTGGATGTGAAGTACCTGGTTTTCTAGTATCTTTCAGTGAATATTGTTTCCATAGATGTTTTTCTCATAGCTGAGTACCTGTATTTTTAGGAAGTCAAAAGAATATCACTACTTGTTGTATTTGAAACTTAATGTTCATTGACTGCATAAAATGCACTCCAGATAACACAAACTTCTGAAAACATCTCAGAAGCTTGGTCCAGATGATGATTGTTTTAGCAAGGTTCCAATGTTATATGTTTACACTATATAGCTCAATAATTGTAATAATTAATAAAACTGCAGGACAACACAAAGTGTTAGCAATTCCTTCAGTCTTCAGTTTCATCTCTTGAGTCCATTTCTTGCTACATTTTATGTAGCCAAGGCAAAAGAGTTGCATAAATATGTTTCCAGTTAGCTTGTAAACTTTGCAGTAATAACTTCAAAATTCAGAACAGAGACATATTTATTTATTTATTTACTAAAGTTATGAACAGAGATGTATGTTTGCCAGTGGACAGGTCATATCAGTTAAGATTTTGAATTTTCAGGACAGAAACTTATTTTCCATATTTCCTTTCTCCTTTCTTGTATATTTGTCATGTATCTTTAAGTTGATTATATCTCATCCATACTGATGTAGAACACTGCCTTCTTCGTAAAAGAGGTTTGGGGGGGGAACAGGATTGCGTACAATCTTTCTATTAACTTGGAGAGGCCCAATTTTTTCATCAGCACGAACTCATTAACTTGCAAAAATCATTTCAAGAAACATGCGCCATTCAGCACTTTGGTGTGCAATTTTGCATAGAAACTTCAATGCACCTACACTGAAATACAGGAATTCAAATACTGTCATCACAACTGGCCAAGTATTTTGAACAGAATGATACCAAAATTTGCATTTGGTTTAATTTGTGTACCTTATGCATCAACATGGATGATGTGTACTTGTATTTTTTTTTTATCCATATTTTTACTTTGTTTATGCTATAATCTGCTGCTACTGCTGCTGCTTATGATTGATAAGT
This sequence comes from Ellobium chinense, assembly GCA_033807755.1. Taxonomy (NCBI): domain Eukaryota; kingdom Metazoa; phylum Mollusca; class Gastropoda; order Ellobiida; family Ellobiidae; genus Ellobium; species Ellobium chinense. Next base: position 692,928 of record JAWQUT010000067.1, on the reverse strand, counting down.
TCTGTGAAGGGAAAGCTGACTTCATGGGTTGAGTAAGAACCTCATTCCACATGCTTGCCAGGGAACATAGAAATATGTGCAAGAATGAAAATTTAGTTCGTAAAAATGGCTGAAACATTTGGGATTGTTTTACATTAGAAGGTTTATCCATTTCAAGAGATTAAAATTTGTTAACTGTTTCACAAGATTCATAGTTGTTATCAGTGTTAAGAAAATAAAGAACATTGCATAGAACTTAAGATAGTATTTCCTTCTGCGCATGGGGTTTCTGTGGTTTTACATTAACAGCATTCAGTATGGATAGGGAAAACTTAATATGCACACATCAAGAAGTCTTTTGAGACAAAAAAAATAATATTGATTTCATGCTTTTTTGTAGAATAGTTAGGACAAAATGATGGGACAAAAATGTCTTCATTCCTGTGCATTCAGATTGTGTCACTGAATGTTGATTATTCCAGTACTGTTTGTTGTTTCTTCCACAGGCGTTGGAGTCATATATGGATCTCACACTGATAGAGGCTGTGGTCATGTGCTTGACAAGATTACAGCCTCTGTTGAAACCAGTAAGTACTGAGCAGTCAGTGGTAGAAATAGGAGAATTATGGGTTAAACTAAAGGCCTGTAACAAATCAGTGATGCAGTTTTTCAGACATCTGAACTTTGGTGTTCTTTTGATTTCAGTCACTCTAAGTATCTATTCCTAAATATTTCTCCCATTCTACCATATTCATCTGCCCATCACTAGCATCAATCATGCCTTTCTTGTCCACTCACCCATCCATCCATCCATCCATCCATCCATCCATCCATCCATCCATCCATCCATCATTCCATCCATCCATCCATTCACTTATTGGCATCAAGCTAAACCTCCCTATCCATTTACTTCTATCTGCCTATACATCTGTCTGTACTTTCAACCATCTGGCCATTCACCAATGACGTATTCATCGTTTACTTGAGATTGGAGGTTTCACTCATATTTCCCTAGGATCTGCTCATTGCAAGTGATGTTGATATCCCCACTTGCCCATGGTAGTCAAAAATCATTCTTCAGTCTTTCCGTTTTCTCTTCCTTTTGCATTCGTGGACATGTCATAATTTTATCATCATGCAAACTTGCAGATCAGTCGGTGAGTCCTATAGCTGTATTCAGAAGTTGGTCTTTTCCATTCTTTTGTTCTTAGAAACTGAACACAGACGTAAGTTTGGTTGCCTGTGGCAGAATTTCTCTTTGTTTTCCTGACACTGAAGTAACATCTCAACTTGTTCTCTTCTCAGGAGTCTCCAATCCACAAGTTCTTGTTCTGGGTAGCAATCTCAGTGCTCCAGCTGGATGAGGTGTCTCTATATGCAGCTGGTCTTGGCTTGCTGGAACAGAATCTGCATACACTGGACAACACTGGCCTGTTTGAACATAAGGTTTGTGGTTTTATAGACTGGTATGCCACAACTTCAGACTTCATGGACTTGAAAAATATATATGAAAACTCACTTGCATACATGTAATACACCATTCTTAAGTAGTCAACTTCAGCAAAGCTGATTTTCAGTTTAAACATTGCAAATGATAATAGTTGTGTGACTTCACCATGAAATCTTCCTTCTGAAAGTTAAAAACGCATCAGGCTATAAATGCCTTTACATATCAGCCAGTCATATTCCTCAGAGAATGGAAAAGTAGAAATGGAAGAAATGATTATGGCTTATAATGCCTGGATGATCATGTGTGCATAATAACGATCCTGGTGTATTACCTTATCTCTCTCCTTTTCTGGGTCTGGAAGAAATGGGACCATGACATTGAAAGAAATTTTGTTTTTCATATTTTGAGGTCCTACGGTATCATATTAGCTTATTTTTGTCTTCATACAAAGTGACTTCTTTGATGCATTGTTTTGGGAAATTTGCATTCAGAAGTTTGTTGGTTTTTTTTTTTGCATTCAGAAGTTGATTTTTTATCTTTCTGTCTTATCAGAGCTTAGAGCGAGTGATGATGAGTGCTAGAGAACCACTGGAGTGGCATTTCAAGCAGCTGGACCATGACATGGGACTGAGCTTCCAGACCAACTTCAACTTTGCTCTGGTTGGACATTTACTGAAAGGTAAGCATACTGTTTCTCTTGAATGTCCTTTCAGTGTGCGGAATGTATAGCATCAAAAACTGCGGTAAATCCAGTAGCTTTTGCAGACTTCACAGGTAATATTTTGTTGTGTAATTCCATCCATTATGGCGCAACTTTCCACTTGGGTTCCATTTTGAAATTTTGAGAAAATGTTTGTATATTGCAAAAAAAGGGGGAGAGCACCATAGACTATACGTTAATAAAATTTATCCACTCCAACATTTTTGGGGTCATCAATTTGCAGACTATTAAAAGATATACTGATTGAGCAATTTACGTACTTTCATAACAGTCAACGTGGAGTCCTTCCAAAAGTAAGTTAACGTGTCAACCAGTGATTTAAGTCTGGCAATATGCCAACATATTCATGCGAAGGGATGTTTATTTTTGTCATACTTTTGGAGTAGCTGAATGATTAGTTGGTTAGGATAAAAGGAGGAGAGAACAGAGAGGTATATGGAAGAAGAATTCACTGACTGTATAGAGAGTACAATATTATGCAGTTATGTAAAGTGCATTAATGTTATTACTTGGACGTACGGTGTACATATAAATGCAATATATATATAATCTTTAAATCATCAACCTTATCTCCTCATAGCAATGGATTTATCTTTGTGTTAGACTATCTTAACCAGTATCACTAAATCCAGTCATAACTTTCATGTAAATAAACTATTTTCCCTTTAGGTTTCCGGCATCCTGCCCCCACCACAGTGTCACGCACCATTCGTGTGCTGCACCAGTTGTTGAGTATCACAGTGAAGCCAACTAACAGGGACAAGTTTGAAGTGACTTCTCAGACAGTTGCTTATCTTGCAGGTAAGGATGTGGTGAATCTTCACTGTTGCTTTTGTTTGAATGTCTGATGGACTGAAGTAACCTCATACTTGACATGATATGGGCTTATTTGGATGTCGCAATTAACGGCAGCAATTCCTTTGATGTTTTTCTGAAAATAGTTTGCCGGGAGGAGAAAGTAGATCCTGTGTCAGAATTGTTTTATGAAAATGGCCAAGCACGGTTGCTGCTGTTTTCATTTCAATGTCATTGCTATACACACCATCCACACTTGCTCTGCCTTCATCCCAAACAGCTTTTCGGAATTCCATCATTTGACTGCCTGTTTATTTACTGATTATTTCACTGGTCCCCCCAACTTTCCTTTCTTGATCTCCCTCTTAAAATTTCCATGCCTTCTATTCTTTTAACACTGCTAGAGGCCTCTTCTTTGTTTCGTCTCCATTCCCTTTTTTTCTCTGCCTTATAATGTCAGTTCAGTCCATCTACTTTTTGTCTTCGGCTGGTACCGCCCCTCTTGATGGTATATCACCATTAAGTCATTTTCTCTGGATTGAGTCATAGATTTCTGGGCTAGGTGTGGAGCTTGGATGTATTTGTCTTTGGTCTTGTTCTGGCACAGTAAGACTTGAGCAGTCATATATGATTCAGGGAGTTTCTCAGATTAACTGAAAATGAATAATGTGACAAAATCCTGAGACTTTCCTTAGGTATGTTTGGGTTAGGGTAGGATTAATTAAGAGAAAGCACCATCAGTAGAACCCTTAAATATTATCTAGGGACCTTTCCAAGGCAGGTTTGTCTTCTCTACCCCCTAACTTCAATCTAAGCAGGTCTTAAGAAAATCCCAGGACTTTGCCCATAATCTTTGATCTTTTTTTTATGTAAATAAAATTGCAGTCTGATGATGAATTTTAAGGTTTTGTAACAACAAAATGTTACATGTGTTTTGTTCACCAGCCCTGGTCTCGGTGTCTGAAGAAGTGCGGAGCCGCTGCCACCTGAAGCATCGCACGCCCAACTACCTGAGTGACTCTCCTTCTAGTGAAAGTGTCAGTTCAGACATCACTAGCCAGGGGCAGTCCCTCTCCCCATCACTACCCACCTCAGCTTCCACCTCTGGAGTGTCCACACCCATCACCCACCCTGCCCCTCCTCAGGTGAGAAGAGAAGAGTTTTACAGACTAAAAAGATTGAATGAATAACCAACAAGAGTTGACTCTCATGAAAGAAATCATGTCTTGCAGTTAGTCAAAAGAAGGCTTAAGTCACTTTTTGACTACATCAAGCTACATGTGATATGAAAACTTAATGTGTGGACTTGCATTAGGTGAAGAAAAGCTTTGACTTAGCATTATTCTGGGTCAAGATATAGTCTTTTGGGACTCACAAAATTCAAATTTCTCTACAATTTCTAACCATTTGCCCATAAAAGCAATATTTTTTAATACAGAAATGACTTTGTTTTCAATTTGAGCAATAAACAAAACTTTGCTACCTTTTGGCCTCAGTCACCATCTCTAGTGGATACCAGGATATAGCAGCAGATGAGCAGATACCCAAGCCACAAAGGGATAGGCTTGCAAACAACAAAATAGATCAACATCACCCAAACTGCTGAGCAGATCACCAGATCCAACATAATGGAGGAAAGGGTGAATGAATTAGTGGTGGGCATAATTGGTAGATCAGTCCTTCTGTTTATGACAAGTTGTAAGCAAAAGGATCCAATACATTTTCCTGGAAGATGAGACCAGGTTACTGCCGTCCCCCTGCACATTCATCACACTTTACTCATCAGTGCTCACCTGAACTGAATCCAGCTACAGATTTCTCCACTGTGCCATCTATGTGACTGCCCATATGAAACTGTTAAGCACTCTGAATGATCACTGCCAAAATTCCCCCAACCCCCCCAGCACCCAACTAGAACCTTGGAAATACTCTATGCTTAGGTCCCCAATAACTGAAAAAGACCTGTACACGTACTATACCATGACATACCACCAAGGGCCTCAAGCCCAAATGTCCGTTGAATCGGAAAAATTAAGTGGGGACACATCACATATATATGTTATGGTAAGAAATTTTGCTGTAATTGTTCCTACTGTGTCTTAATGTAAGTTCTCAATCTCTCAGGCCCGACGTCAGAAAAGCTTCGATGTGCTTGATTCCAACACTCTGGCTGCAGTGCGGCAACAACAGCAGCAGCAACAGCAACAGCAGCCAAGGATGGGTGGGTGGGAGATGGGAGAGCAGAATGGGGCACCCCCAGGGGCAGGGGGTTCAAGTCCTCAAAGAGTTCAGCGAGCCATCCAGCCTGCCAGCAGCCAGGTGAGTGAGGGGATGCTCTCTGTAGATGTGGATGCCGCGCCCCCCACCCAGAAGCATTCACGCATTCAGGTATCTTTTTCACTTAATACGCGTGGCTAGCTGGACATCACATCTTCAGTTTTCATGCACTAACTGTGCCAGCATGGAGTGCTGGGTGTTGTCCTAATGCACTGATTGTGCATAGATAGATATGTCGATGTATTTCACACATTAATTGTAACAGGAAAGGTTTGTCAGTGTTGTTTTCACACATTTATTGTTTCTAGATAGATATTCAGATATATTTCTTGCACTGACATTTATGGAAAGAATGTCACCTGTTTCCTTTCACCAGTTTTGTCGGAAGATAAATCAGTTTGCAGTGTGGATGTACAAGATTTGCCTTGATGTTCTCTTGCATGATAGGCTTATGTTGTTTTTCTCAAGCAGTAATGTGTCCACATAGAGTTTCAGATGAGTAAATTGTGCACTGACATATTTGGATGGAGTATCAGGGTTTGTCATTCATTCATTGTGCATGGAGAAAAGACTTCTGCTTGCTCTCCTTCTGCAGTGAATATCTGCCTTGGTCTTAAGATATAGTGGACCATCTTTGTGTCTCATATCCACTCTTTGGTCCCATCTATAGGATGTGTGTAGCAAGACATTCAGGCAGTTTCCATATTGGGCTTATGGATGTTTTTCATTTATTTGTTGTGTACAGTCGTTTTCAGATAGGTCTAGCGCTAGCACATCTACCTCAGAGCTTTCCTTAGCTTCAGTCTCTGTTGAGTATGACTTAAGCCTGTGATTTCTTCTGCTGCGGCCTAACAGTGAAAGTTCAGTAGAGAGTAATAGCTTATAGTCATAATACATATGGCATATGACGTGAACAAGGCTTAGAATTGAACATTTTATGCTAGGGTAAGGAGTTCTTTGGCATAAATTCCATCAATGATAGAAATGCACTGTTGACTTGTCTTCAGTATTTTGTATCTACAACATGCTAAGAAAACTCTAATCCGATTGAATATAAGATTTCTTCACTGATTGTTTGGAGATACAGTAAACTAGTAATCTGCAAAGTTTCTTTGCGGTATAAAATTGTTCCTCGCATAACTTCGGGAAAAAGAGCACTCTGGTGTAAAACATAACATTGTATTCAAGTTAATGAAATGGCACATGATGTCTCTTCTGTTAAACTCTGGTCTGGCTGGTCGTGTCTTTCTTCTTCTTCTTCTTCTTCTGTGTTCTTTGGAGACGCCATCAATTCAGGCTTGTCCATGAAGGCCGCAGTCCTCTGTAGGTCGTGTCTTTAAATACCTTTTGTTGAAGTCCAGGGATTTTAGATAAGGACAGATTACGAAAGAGAAAGATTTGGGTTGATCATACAGTTTATGTGGTACCATCTCTTTCTACATAATTTCTTTTTGTCTTTCTGCACTATTCTTAGGTAAGTTTTATGGCCAACACAATTGAAATGTTGTATCTTTGGATTTTGCATGCACTAGGCACGTAAATGTGGTTGTTTAGGGAATTGATGTTACATCACATGTAAATTCATGAAACAGAGTTTTGCCTTCGAGGTCTGTCAGATGTAAAGCTGAAGTTTTCGCTGGAACAAAACTTGTGCAGACTGTCATGTAAACTGTATTTGGACATTTATGTTTTGAGTTCTTTATTGAAATTTTATACATTCACAACAAGGGCTGAGCATCTCTTCTCTAAGCTGTTTACAGTAAATGATACAGCAGGCCAAAGGCTTTTCTTTTCTTCACTACAGATTATGAACAGTCTGTGCAAGTGTAAGCATACTTGATGATGTTGTCAAGGAAAAAGAATACGTCCACTTAGCATGTTCAAGACTTTTGTCATAGACGTTTTTGATAATTCTATGGGCTTCATGCTTGTCACACTCATGAATCTAGCCTTTAATTCTAGGCTAGACTGGAAGATGTTCAGATTTCTGTGGGGATGTCTTTTAAGGCATTTCTTTTGCCAGAATTGTTAATTTACCTTGGTGACATTACTGTAGAATTAAGGCTTGCTGACTAAAAAGATGTTCTCTTCATATTTAGCATGCAGCATGTGTTGCAGATCATAGCGATTGTATATGTTTGTTGTTGTTGTTGTGAATCCAGCTGCATTTGGGCCCTTGCCCCTTCTGCTCAATGCCATGAAGTGGTGTCTAGAAAACAAAGTTTGCTGGGAAGTGCTGTAAAGTGTATTGTGCAGGTCAGGATTGGGGGAAGGAGGAAAAGCAAGGTCAAATCAGCAGGGTCTGAATAGTGGAAGAGATAGTGATTCACTGTCTTTTGTTGGTATGAGCACAGGGACATATTGGTGGTGTTTGTATCTATTGTAGATAAATACCACACAATGACAGAGTGGCGTGAACTTATATTTTACATCATAGTTAACTGTTGATCCTTTTGAACCTTTTTTCCAAAGTCTGTTGTATGGGTCATCCTTACTGACAGCTGCATCATACATTCACTAATATTACTAATAATTTTTTTGTAGGATATTAGGTATTAGCTATCATTTATTTATTGTTTTCTGAATGTAAATTTGGCAAGTTTGAAAAGCAACTATTTATCCATGAATTTTTGATGTTCTGGCAGTTCCCCATGGCAAAATCGGAAGGATTCTTGTTCTCTCGAATGATGGTTTGGGCTGAGGAAAGTATATTACTTATTGCTCGAATCAGCTGCAGGAGCAGTAGAATCTCATGAAACAACTTTTTAAGCAAGTTTAGTAAGATTATTTACATGAGTGAGACGTAATCTATGCAACTGATGTGTGTTGCTAACTTGTGCTCTGTTCTGACATATCAAATCTAGCCCCAGCTCTCGGGCAACAACTCCAGGTGGCATAGTCTAGAGGAACCAGTCAGCGCAGTGCGGACACCTCTCTCTCAGCGCAGTTCCTCTATGCCCATACCAGGCTCCAAGAAGATCATGGACCCATCCAAATCCTCTCTGCCCCCTCCTCGGAGTGGCCGAAGCTCAGTTTCCAATGAAAACAATGTCCTGCTTGATCCTGAGGTGTTGACGGACTATCCCACTCAGACCTTGGTGCTCACTGTGCTGGTAGGTTCAGTAGTCTCAGTGCTTCCAGTCTTATACTTTCATGCAAAATTGTGCCTTTGATCAACCCACAACCCCATCAGTCCACATCCTCATCCCAAATCCCCCATGATATCTGCCTCGTTTGAATTCATGCATCATTACTATAGACATCTGGACTGTGTGTCTCTTCAAAACTGTTTTTCTTATGAAAGTACAGAATTTTAAAACAATCTTTTGTTACTACCTTGGTACCAAGGACCACGTAATAGGGATGTTCTTGTAAAATATCTTTGATTCAGTATTGTGGCTTAACTAGTCATGTAATTTCATTTTAACATGTTACATGATAGTATTGATGTAAGCAAGGTAGCTTCACAACAAAGGCTATAACTATGCCTATTTTCATAAGTTGATATCAATGTTTTACCTGCATCCACACAACAGATTTATATTTCAAAGCAGCTTGAAATCTTAATAAAAGAATTCCTTATCGGGAGATTTATTCCAGAAGTCTATTACATGTAAGGTCAGTTAATGGCACAGGTATAATACATTGGATTTGGCTGTTTACCTGAGCAATGAAAATGCTAAGTATGCCATGTATATCGATGTACATTCCATTGAAGAAAGTTCAAAGAGAAACAAGATAGTGTTCAGTTCTTCTGTTATTTATGAGAGATCCAGTTCCCTCATAAAATTGTAATGAGCTGGAATATTTGAACTCACACATTAATTCAGATACTGTCATCAGAACAGGACAAAAATTCAGATCAAAATAATACAAAAAATGCATGTGACATGTTTTTGCAAGTTGCAATGGAAGATATGTATGTGCCCAAGCTATGAATGCTGTGCCTTGTTTGTGCCAGCCACTGATATTTGTGATGACTCCATCTTTGCAGGCAACTCTGGTGAGAAACACAACTGATGAGAATGAGACTCGCATCCTGTATGAATATCTAGCGGAGGCATCGGTTGTGTTCCCTAAAGTGTTCCCTGTCATGTAAGTTGTGGTCAGAGGTCATCTGTGAGTGACAGTTGGCTGGCATGCCATACATTCCTGTGAAATGTTTCCTTAAGTGTTCCCTGTCATGTAAGTTGTGGTCAGAGGTCATCTGTGAGTGACAGTTGGCTGGCATGCCATACATTCCTGTGAAATGTTTCCTTAAGTGTTTCCTGTCATGTAAGTTGTGGTCAGAGGTCATCTGTGAGTGACAGTTGGCTGGCAAGCCATACATTCAAGTACTCTGTGAAATGTTTCCTTTTCAAGAGGATTATTTGTCCTACAGCCAGTCAGAATGAGGCTTCAATCACTATGTAACCAAATCAAGTTATTGGTAATATTGGGAGAATTTTTACTTTTGAAAGACTTCATGGAAGTTGAAGACTTGAGAATTGTATATTGTGGTGTCATTGCGAGTGTTTAGGGTATACTTACACACCAGACTGTCACATCAATTCCGGGAAAGAAGAGCTCTGCCCACCGTCAAACTTGGACAATGAGTAAGCTTATAGTATATATGGAAAAAGTATACTTATTATTTAGTGTATTTATTTTCAAGGTTTATTGGAATAATAAAATGACTGAATAACAGTGAATTCATGTGAGTGATACTCATGAGGTATTCTTAGCATATGGTAGTTAATAATGAGGTTAGACTATTAGTTTTTTGTGTATGTATGTTTTTTTTGTTTTTTTATTTCTAACAAGAGTGTACTGTATTCTTTGTTTTGAAAACAGCCACAGTCTGTTGGATGCTAAAATCATCAATGTGCTGTCTTTGTGCCATGACCAAGCCATCTTGAATGCTGTCCAGAGCATTATACAGAACATGATTGCGTGTGAGGATGTTACTCAACAACAGCAGCTCTCTTATCTACAGAGTGAGTACTCAGTCATATGATAGGTGAAAAGTAATGTTTTTTTATCAGTGACAAGTCAGTCAAATTTTTAAGTATGTTTTACTGCCCAATTTTGGTCGGAAATCTTGATTAGGGCAGTGATGTTACAGTCCACTCGTTCGTCTTTGACATAATACTTTATGTGATATTTCGGAGCTATAGTTTGTTGAAACTATCATTCTCACTGCAGTGATTTTCCTGGTGATGAATCATGTATGGTGAGAATAGAGAAACCAGAACTTTACTTTTGCAGCTCATTGGAAGAGTCTTCCTTACTTTCATCAGTGTTGAGGAATCAAGTAATGTGAGAGGAGGATCAACTACTCTACATTGCAGTTTAGAGTGCATTAATATGAGTGCAGTGCCCTTTTCTAATTCAGATTTTTTTTTTTATCAGACTTGTGGTTGATGGTCTGAAGAAAACTTCTTATCTTAATGAAGCACATAGTAACAGACGCATTTTATTTTATCTAAGTTTTATCTCATTATATCTGTCTGAAACACAGTCCTTGGTTCTTTAATATGTCTTCAATATATAAAGCTTTAGTTTGAAGCCAAAAGTTAAAAGATTTCACCATTCCCAACTGTTGATCCATTCTATTTCTGTCTCACTCAGGTATCGGCTTTGGTGGATTATGGAGATTCGCAGGTACTTTTTCCAAGTCTACGGGCAGTTCCGACACAGCTGAGCTCTTTGTCAACTGTTTGGAGAAGGCCATGATGGTGGAGTCTTGTCTCCCAGGTGATGACCTTGACATTTTGAACCCCTACCCCAGCAGTCTGGGCATCTGCTCCAACCTGAATTTGTCCAGTTCCATGTCCAGTCTGAGTGTGGGCTCCATGCACTCACCAACTGATAAGGACAATCTGGATAAGTCCGGAGCTAACGGAGGCCGCACACGGCACAGCTCGGCAACCCTGGCTGGAAGTAAACCAAGGGGAGGCAGCTTCAAACAGAAGGAGAAGAAAAAAATAATTGATGTGGACTGACTAGGACTCATGTCTCCACATAAATAGGTCCTGGGTGGCTGTGGCTTCCCTAGGACATGGTGGAGACATCTCTTCGCAATGTGGGGACATTGCTTCATCAAGGGACAGTGTAGTGCTGTGAACGTGCTAGTGGCCAATGTTCAGAGACTGATGGCAACACTAAGAGAAATTTGGTCTTGACTTGTGGTTAGAATGCGTTTTAGTATTTAATAAAGACAATTCTGTGATGTAGGATTGGTCAAGGATGAAAGGTTGTGGTCAAGAGGAGACTTGAAGACAAGATAAATGGATCTGTTCTTGGAGGTGATAGAACACCAATTATTATGTCATGATGTGTGATAGCTCAATTTTTAAGCTAGTAGCAGTGAAAAGCATTTTAATACTGAATCATTTGTGTTGCTATGGAAACAGTATGTTTTGGCAGATGGCGCAGCACTGAATATAGTGGGAGGATGTGTGAAGGCTCAGATTTTTTGCCATAAAAGCAAAGAGGGTTACTGTGCTAAAACGATGAGATACTGATAAGAGTTACAGTGTGCGTTTGGCTACCTCTAAAAGATGCGAAGATGTGAAGCTGAGAAGACAGGCTGAACAAGGAATGAAGTATAGGCTATCATGAATTGATTGCGGAAATCCTGATTAGGATTGTGTGGCGGTACATTTGCCACTGAAAAATGAAGCAGCAGGAAATGGAGATTTTAAGAGAGATGTGTTGAGGATGGATTATACTGAAAGTGAATTCTGTATTATACCTGTTCATACAGTTCAACAAATAGAAAATATGAAAAGCACCCCTGAGTGCATATAGCGGATGTGGTGCAACGCTGTTGTCAAGGGGATATTGAGCTCAGAACTCATCTCCGTGCTCAAGCATGGGTTTTTTAGAGAGTGGGCATTATTTTAACTCTCTGCCCTCTAATCCCACCACAGTCAGGCAGGCCTCATTTCCCCATTACTCGGGAGAGAACTTCACATATCTATACACACCGATTTCAAAAATTCACCTAGAACATTGTTTATTGCTTCATTACCAACAAACTTTCATAGCTTTAAAACTTCTTTGAAAAATCATAATTTAGCAGCATGTCTATGCTGAAAACAACCCTAGGTTTTGCAAGCGGCAATAAGTATGTAATAGTGAAAAGTTTTTTCAATGTCTAAATGTATGGGACATATCGGTGTAAAAGAGATATAAAAATGAAGCGCAGCTCAACATATTTTAATGATTTAAGTGGGAGAGCGTTAAAGATTAGATAGTAGTATGGTGGATGAAACAAGCATACAAGGGAGAGAACTTCAGGCTGCTTGAATAAGATATGGGGAAATGTCGCTTGGAATTGATGTGGCAAGTAGCGTAAGAGATTTATGGTATATCTGCGCACAGCATGATTGGTACAAGATCTGAAGTGCTACAGATGAGACAGCGCTGTGGGGAAGTAGAAAATTCATTTCAAAACTGCAGGAGAGTCAAAGAGTATGAGCCCACCAGGTCACGTGGATAGGACATTTTCATGTCCGTTCTTTCTCACTGTAAATCAGATGAAGTTCACTATGGAGATCTGGCTTATCATGATACAGTATTGACACAGGATAGAAGTCTGCCTATGTCATGACTTGTAATGTCCTCATCCAAGGGGTTCCTCATGTGAAGGAGTGAAAAATATTTTGAAGCTCTAATGACCATTCCCTGGTATCTGGAATTCCTTCATCAGCAGGAGACATATACTCTCAAAATGCAGCAATTAGCACTTGGCGACATGAAGTCAGTGGGCATGGCTGCCGTAGACACACTGGAGAAAAACAATATGGTCCATATAGAGACACAGGGTGTCTCTATCAGTGACATCAAGGGATAAGATCTTCTGTAGCTTTTTTATTCTGTGCGGTGCCCAAACAAGTGGACTTTACAGAAGTGTGCTGTACTCACTGAAATTCTTCAAGTGCTGTTGGAAGGGGAATCATAAAGAGTTTTTAGAAAGAGACTGTTGAAGATTAGTTGGCCTGGTTACATTATCATGCGCTGATGTAGTTCATTCAGTGATAGAGTGAGAGAGGACTGGAGATGAAAACTAACAAAAGTGTTATCATTTGTGTGTGGCGGCAATGCCTATTGCATAGCTTAGTATGAAATATGAAAATTTTAGATTTGTTTGTGATGGAGTTTTTTAGTAGTGACTTAATGAAAGTTAACTTCAATTGACATGGAATGTATGAGCTGATGTCAGTGTTTTTTGTACATTAGGCTCCAAGATGGTGAAGTAGGGGGATGACCATTTAACCAGTTTTCTGGGTGCAAATCTGAGAAGAGTAAGTAAAGGAATTTAGGCATCAAATCAGATATAACATGCAGATGTAATCTGTGGGATTGAAGTGTGGTATCAAGAAATATTTCATGTAGGATGCATTATGAGGTTCCAGAATCAAATGAGATGGTAAAATCTGACAGACTATAGGTGTGCAAAAAGTGTCCAGGTCTAGTCTGATGTTCGGGTGTGAAGTGTTAATGCTTATGAATGTGGATGGTTAAATTGATTCCAGTGTGTGGCAAGAAGCTGGTTGTTTGTTCTGATCTTGGTTGAATGCTGTATTGTATATTGCTTGCCATTGTTTTAAATTTCTATACTGGACAAAATAGGACAAATGGTCATGAAATCTGTGATGCTTTTATCAACATCTCACTGTTTAAGAGTACTGTGACAATATTGTCCACAGATATACATCAGTTCATGTATGTATGTTAAAAGATGACTATATATGCTTGTTGTTGTACAGTCGACTCACAGCCGTCATCAGAAACTATATATCATATATTTGTTGAGCCATGTGACACACAAAATGCTTCATTCATCGTCTTAATGTTGATAATTTCTATATGTGAATGCATACGACCTGTCAAACCAAAGTAGCAAGCTCACTGCTCCATGCTTTACACAAGTTATGTGTTGTGAATATTCAGTATTTTAGGAATTATGTGTATGCATCAGAGAATCATCTAGTGTGATGAACGCTGGAGATTAGACAGGCTGTTCCAGAGGTGGCCTGGTGCGCTTAGGGATTACAATAATGTGAAAGAGGAATATTCATAAGCTACATAGGAAAGGAAAGCTACTTATGAGCAAAGACTGTAGATTTTAATATAGTAGGAACTGAATTGTCAAGAACAGTGACAATTTCAGGATTAGAAGGTAGAAAATACAAGACTGTTTACCCGTCACAGACATGGTTGGTGTTGTGGGCCAACTTGGCATGCTGATCGATCAAAGGGGGTGGTGCTGTCCGGAAATAAGTGGAGGATCAAGTCAGTGAGTGATTGGTGGTCAGGTGCCACAAGTGTATGTGACTTGGGTAAACAGCTGTAATGTGGGGGAAAGAACCTGTAAGCAAGCTGAAAGCATTTATTTAGAGGTAGTTGAAATGGAGGGGATCATGGGTAAAAAGTGGATTCGTGGAATTCAAGTTACTGAGAAGGCCAAAGTGTTTTCCAAGTATTCTTTGTACTGTGATAGCACTGGTTACTGCTAACATATGTTTTTTCAAGTGAAAAACAATAATGTAAACTACTGTAATAACTAGGGATTTTCATCTGTTCTGTATGAGATATATTTTTGGATTGTTGAACACTCAAAGCATTACACAGAGCTATACTCTTTCACAGATGTTCCAAAAAGTACCGTTCGGAGGAAATCACATTATCAGTATTGATGAAAAGACTGGTAATTCTTTGGATCAGGGCCACAGTGGTTAATAAAACACAAGTCACACTTTGTAATTCATAATATAGACTAGCTAAATTAAAAGTTTAAGGATGGAGAGTGGGTAGCTTTTTACAGTGAACAACATGTCACTTCACAAATTCAGGAAGACTGTTACTTCTCACAATGACCTTTTTAGTTTTGACACCAAGAACATTATGTTGATCCAGTGACTTATAGATACGTCTTTGCCCACTGGCCATGATATATCCATGCAAATATCGGTGCTGGTAGGGCACAGAGGCGCAAGTCCTATCCACCTTCACACTATACCACAGATGTGATGTGCACCTCAGGTGCAGAGGATCATTTTGTCCTTCATAATGTTTGTAATGAGTGATCATCTGCACCTGAGGTGAACATTATATCCTAGGTATAGCTTAGAAGCGGAAAAGGCTTATACCAACATGCTATACTAGTGATGGTATGTAGGCTCAGAAAACGGGAGCTTATGCTTAGGGTTAAATTTTGAAATTTTTTTTTTTTTTCAGAATATCGTTCATTGGACTTTGATGTACTTTTCCATTGTGGCCTTGAAATATTTTCCTTCTCAACTAAATATGTTGCGAAGCCAGTCAAAATAAAGCTGAAGTCATTTCTTGATTATAGCAAGTTATTGGTATGCAAAGGCGTAATTACCATATGTATTTTTATCATGGAACATTTTTTTCCAAGTTGGATCATTCTTGTTTGAGTTATAGTGGCTGGGGGTCACTTCATGTAATAGTAAAACTTGCAATACACGAAAATCAGTTAAAGACCAGGTTTTGTGTTAAAAAAGTCATATGATCTGCCTGACAAAGTCTTGAGAATTTATCCACAATTATACTTGCTATTCACCCTTAGGTTTAGTATTTCTTAGTTCCACAAGCAACAGAACTTTGATATTGGAAGGCCTTGATGACATTTTGAGCCAGAAATTTCAGTTCTTAATTTAATGATCTAAATCTTATTCTGGTTAGCCTTGAGACATACACTGAATGCCATTAGAAACTATTTCTAAAATCAGACAGGCTGACAGTGACATTGTGGTTGTGATGGTGGTGGGGGTGGTGGTGATGGTGGTGGTGATGATAATGCAGTTGTTGTGTGGGGAGGGAGGGGATATTGACTCTTTTGTCAGTTAGTGGTTGTAATGGAAACACAGTCAGCTGTGCTTGATCGCAGCTCCTCCGGAGCACAGAAAAAGTTGTCATGAAGTTGTGACTATCCAGTGATTTCTTTGGTAGAAATGCAGCATCTTCTTATATAGAAAATGTTGTGATTAAGTGGAAGTTCCTATTATCCAGATTGTGGTTGAGCAGAGTAGATTATACAAGATACTTTCTAATGGCATTCAGTTTATATTGTTGTTGTGTTCCATCACTGTTTAGAAGATGATATAACTCTACAGATTATTGATCAGAAATTTACAGAAGAATAGAGAACGTAGTCTGGTGATTGAATATTAAGCTGAGCAAAGTATGACGAGGAGTACAACTGTTTTGAAACAAGTGCAGATTATTCAGTAGGGAAATCTATTATTATACCTGTGCAGTATTTTGTGCTTTCCTATACATTGTGACACAACAGTGTGATCAGGTCGGACACTTGGCCAATGTAACGGCTTGTAATATCTCAGTGGACGACAAACTGTGCATGTGTGTTTGCTTTTCCTCAAAATGATCTCAGATGATGTAAGTATATGCATGTACTCATTTGTAAAGTGTTCTGAAATTGTCGCTTTATTAAATATTGTTTGACTGTCGTTTTCGTTCATGTTGTTGGCAATTGGTTTTAGTGTGAACAAAAGTTTCGACAAATTTATTTATCCTTTGGAGGATATAAAAGTTAAAAAGATTTCAGGATTGTGTCTGAGGTGAATGTATCTTCCAGAACTCTGGGTTTGCTACTGTCAATTTTGTAGGTTGAACACAGTACAGGTTTTACTGAGTGATGGTCACAGCACATGCTGTCATCCTGTCAGTGTGTCACTAGTTAGGGCATGGGACAGTAACAGTAGTGTATGCCAGTACAAAAAGAACAACCTACTCAAGGCAAATTGCTACTTGGAAAATTACCATTGGCATTACCATGTCGGAAAATTACCTGGAATTGACAAAAATGACCAACTTGCATGGAAAAAAAATACGTGGAAGATTAGAAAACTCGTGATTTTGCTCAGAACTACTCTCACATGTTTCAACCAGAATAAAATTGGGCACCTCAGGATGAATTTGACACCAAGAAAAAAGTTGTCATGGGATGTTTTAATTTCATTATCGTTATGGAAAAAATATTTTTTTACAATTCATTTCTATTTTCTAACATTGTTTTATGTGTGTTAGTCAAATACCTAGGGCTCAACACAATGGAAAGAAAATTCTATGAATACCTACTTTTTTCTTAATTTATTTTATTAATATAAACTGTA
>JAWQUT010000067.1:658030-675538 GCA_033807755.1 Ellobium chinense | reverse complement strand
GGGGGGTAGAAGAATAGACAGTGCCAGAAATGGGTGACCTTCATTATACAAAGATCATGTGGCCTATTCAAGAATTTCACTCAATAGTTGCGAGAAATTATTCAGAAAGTCGGAGGACCCAAAAGTTTGGAATAGTCATTTTCAACCCTGTAAGAAGGATGTTTAATATTTATGAGACAGCTTGATCAGAGACATCTAAACAGAGAGAAAGGCAGTTGCATAATTTTCAGTTCATGTAAAAACCTGCTCTGTTTAACACTTTCCCACCACATGGTACATATAGGGAAAAACCTTTATATCTACAATCTTAGAAACATATAAAGAGTAGCACTATGTTGCTATGTGAAGTTGATTGGCGATATGAGGAGAAACGGGGTGGTAAAATGCTGACACTGAGCGACGCCGTGTGGAGGACAAGTGTTAAGAGCCAGTTTTTATTACCTCCCAAGGACTGGATTGTTAGCCACAGACCACTGCACTGTGTCACAATATTGACTGTTTACATTTTTGCTGTTACTGTTATGGTGCCAAAGTCATTGTGGCAAATAGACTAGTGATGATCTATTTGCCAATCCATGAAAATGAATATTTTACTTGTGTTCACAACAGACGTTTGCCTATCTACCTACACATCTACCATCATGCTTTTGTGCTCTGTTTCAATTACATGCACTAAGATTTCATATAAAATATGAGTTCAAATTTTTTTTTGGGGTACATTATTCCAATCACTTTCACAATGTTTATGTTAAAGGAGTCAGATTTTGTTGGGAACTGGATGGGGTGGCATGAGGAAGAAAATGTGAAGGAGAAAAAATTTGAACAGGAAGGAAGTTGCCACCGTAGTTTATTCTTCAGGAAGTGCAATGTTAGTTTCATCATTTTGTTCTTATCTGTTGTTAGTTGATATCATCGGTGTCACCTTGTGATGGGCCGCTAGTTTTTTTTAAATTCTATAAGTTTGCCTTTGTGTTGTTGACGGCTTCCAGTGTTTGTGTTGTGCTACTGAATGTTCCAGGTCTTAACTGTGAGTTGAGTTTGTATTGACAACTTAAATGCTCTCTGACACTGCCATTATCATCCTCACTTTATCATCTTTTTTAAATTATCAGCCATATTCTTACTCTCATTACCACACTTGATGACATATTCATGTATTCTGTCAGCGCCCACAGGTGCAGAATTTTTCACAAAAAAAAAAAATTCTCTCTCAGATCGCCAGTTGTCACAACATTTGTGCAGATACAATTACAAAATTATTGGTATGAAAGCAGCAGTAGTACAAGATGTTTTGACAGTCCTGCCACTTTCAAAATATGACTATGGATAATCTTTAGAAACACACCCTTTACAAAGCATTTCTAAATCTCTCCTGCCTCATTTTTGGATTAAGCCATAGTCTTTATCACAGGCAATAAACCAACCCCTCCACAAATAACCCCACTCTCCACACTTACTCAAGTTTAGGCTTATTATTCATTTTTAAATGTATTTTTATGTTGGGATTTTTGTGTGAATTTTATGACCTGGGCTGACCTCATGAAAACTACTTCCTGTGAAAAATTTTTTTGAAAGAACCTACTGTTAGTAAGTAAGGAAAACATGAATGCGATCGTTGCTAGTAACTACCCACCTGTAGCTTAGACATTATTGAGTAAAGTATGTTGTTCTGTCCGACTGAGGCAGGGTTGCCAGTTTTGTGATTTTAAGAGCCAAGAAAAGCCAAATGTTTTTTATTGACGATGATGTCAAGTTTGAATTGCACCAACAGTAACCACAACAATAGGAATTTTATATCGGCACTTGATGGCATATTGCACTGTGAGGTTTTTAACTGTACCACCAGTTTTCCCAATCAGAACAGTTTGGAATAGTCAGAATAATGGTCCCAGTTTTCTAGTAACTTCTATTCCCTGCAGAAAATACAGTAAACTCTGCATTCTGAAACTTGAAACTGAGCGGCAGTTGCAGTAAAGTGGATCGTAATTAAGCAGCGTCTGTCATCCCTATCATGTCATCAATGTCTGGAGGCAACCCTGATTGACCTTTAACCCCTCCCAGCATAACTCTTATTGATTCCATGTAATGTCATTGTTAAGAACTTTCACTTTATGTTAATTTATGAGTCAAAATTTCTGTTGTGATCCTCATTCAGTGTTCACGGTGGTTTGTTTTTTTCTTTCTTAAGTGTCAAAACCATTGGTGTCATTGCTACTGTATTTTGGTGTTAGTGTTGTCCAAGTTTTGCTTGCTACCCTGTCAAAACAGAAAATCATCCATCTGTATATTGTAATTTTTATGTTTCTGTATACTTTGTACAAACCAAAGTTGTATGTGCCATGTAGTTTGTTCGCATAGGGGGCATACAATTTTGTGTCGCAGGCTCTGTACATACAATATCAGCCAGCCGCATTAATTATGTGTCCTGTGTCTTTAAACTTAATGAATTATGATGCTAAGACAAAGCAGTTTTGTACTAGTGCTTGGAACTAGAGTTGAGGCAACTGGAGGTGATCATCATGACTTTGATGATGATGACGAAGATTTTATGCTTTTGACGACGAAGACGACGACGACAACAATGTTGATGATGTTCATGATGACGATGCTATTGATGATGATGATTATGATGATTCTGTGCCATTGTGTGTTATTGTACATTCTTGTGCTTCATGGAATAAACTTAAAACACGTCTATATGGTACAGCAAACACAACTTCTTTGTCTTTTTTTGCTTAGAAGTTGTTACTGTGTTCATTTGCTCATCCGTTCATTCAGCCATTGATTTGTTCATCTATCCATCCAATAGTCTACCCATCCACTATCCACTCACCTCTCCATCCATCCATCCAACTACCCAGCCACCACCCATCCACCTGTCTCCATCCATTCACCCATCCATCCGCCTACCTACCCATCCATCCACTATTCTATCCATCCATCAATCCACACGCTCACCCACCCATCTTTTGATCCATCATTCTTTCCAAGCACTCATCCTTTGACCCATCCATCCATCCATCTACATCTCTTTGGTACAACAATTCAAGATTTCGTTAACCTACTTGCAGTCACTATATCCCTACCCTTGTGTTCTCCGTTCATCCACTCACCAATGGACCAATCTGTCTGTTTATCCACATACAGCAAATGGAAGTTCCTTGTCTATTGTTGTTGAGCTGTAGACAAATAATTGATTTGGTCCTCATATCTGCCCACCTGTCCATCAAATCATTTGTCAATGGATGTGTCCATCCAGATATTCGTTTGTCAGTGCATTCAAACAGATCAAATGATATAACAAATGGAAGTTACCTGTCTTTTATGGATCAGCTGCACGCATGTATCTTGTCTTTGTGATCCATCCATCCATCCATCCATCCATCCATCCATCCATCCATCCATCGGTGGAAATGTCCATTTATCCATTCATTTGTCCACTCGTCCATTCATGTCTCATTCTTTCGTGCGTTTATCTGTGCAGTCATTCTTGATACATTTATGAATTGATTCAATCATCGTCTTTTTCCCTCTTCATGCACTAGACACCAAGCTCCGGTGGAATTCTGTCAACCATTGCTTTGTCACACGATGCTGCACAATCCACCCCTCTTCAACAGTGTTGATATTTTTATTCCTTATAAAAAAAAACACTCTCGGGATAACACAAACCCTTGACAACACACAATCAGTAGCTTTATATGAAAGGTGGTTGTGTCCATCAGAGTTTCACTGTACATGACTTCGTGCAAACACTCAAGCGCGCAAGAGATGCACACAGCAAAATGTACCTGTTCGCCACGCTTTATTATCTGCTACAAAAGTAAAAATCATAGCGAATGGTGAATAAATGACAGTCAACTTTACAAAAACAGCTGAACATTTTTAGTGAGTTGCCTTTTTCACTTTTCAGTGACCCTCTGGATAATGAAACTGTCTCCTAGACAGCTGGATAGCACTAGAAATGATAATGATATTGAAAAGATGACATTATCACCACGGTCTTGGTTTTAACGACCATACTCACAGCTGACCAGTGTGTGGAACAGCTAAAAACAATTTGCACTTGCACAACGAGTTTATGCAACTGTTTATACATAATGAGAAGTTCTCTCTTGTCATGTGTGTAAATCTCATACCCAAGTAATGCCCACTCACATGACTTCACATTATTCTGATTGCCCCAACAGACCCCAAAAGAGCATACGGGCACTTTACAGGCGCTGATCACTAGAATAGCAACACCTTTCACATGCATTAAGTAAATACCCATTTTGCAGACAGATGGGCTGAGGAAAATACCATTTATAACATGACCACAACAGAAGTCAAACTCATAACCTTTTGATGCTGGGTGCAGCGTCAAAACCATCGTGCACGCATGCAGCGTGGAAGAGAAATTCACACTCGAAGATTTTGGAGGCAGACTCCAGAGATGTTGGCTTTCACTATCTGCAGATCTTTATCTCATCTCATCTCATCTCATCTCATCCCATTTCATCTCGTCTCACTGTCACTCTCATCCCATTTGTAAATATGCACAAAATGTCAAAATTATTTAGCTATCCGCTAAAGGTGGAGATATTTTGCAGAATTCATGAAATGTACAAAGCTGTTGTTTTTTACATGAAAAATCAAGCTCAAATTTGCCAATTTCATGAAAAATCCAGCAGCTTTGCTCATCAAGCAAAATTTGCGAAACATCTGGTTTTTTTATGCATGGTACAATTAGCTGAATTTTTCATGAAAACCCAGTTTTACAAATCACGCATAATACATATATATATATATATATACAAAAAAGCAAGCTGGTGGAAGGTCATCCACACTAACATAACTGCCATTTGAATGAAAAAGACCCTATGTGCAGGTTTACATATGTACATGTGTATAGGGTCATTTTAGGTAAAAATGTTGTCTTAACATGATGTTATCAGTCCTAGTCCCGATGAAAAGGAACAAACTTAACAAAAAATTTTTAACAAAAAAATGGATGGATGGATGGGTCAAAGGATGAGTGCTTGGAAAGATTTTTAACAAAAAAAAAATTGAAAATAGGTATTTTCATATTTTACGAATCCTGTAGTCCAGATAAGTGTCATATTTAAATTCTCCACGCTGGGTTGACGAAAGTTTTGTTGATTTCTTTTTCTCTCAATGACTATTGTGATAAAGATTCTTGATTATTTTTTTTTCTATGGTAGACTAGATCTAGAACTACTTTCTTTTACTACTAGAGTTTTCTAAATGAGAAAAAAATGATCTAAAGACCATGACACATGAAAAAAAAAATTCGACCTGAGTTTGAAGCTATTATAGTTCTTATCACTAAAACAGCAGCTTGTCACTATGAAAAGAATTTCCTATTTCATGGACTCAAATAAAGGACGTTTACTGAAATTCACTAAAAGTGATGTGACACTCGTTTGTGGTATGTGAATTGATCTCTCTGAAAAGTCAACAAAAAAAAGTTCCACGTGCCTAAACTAGACAAACTGACGTCCATTATCTCTTTATCTCTCAGCTCTGTTTTCCAAACACAACATTAAAATTTGTTAACTTGTAATGATGTGCATTTTCCAGTCATTCACATTTTCAGGCTCTACTCTCAAACCATGGCAAATATGGAATAGTATGTCCTGTCTGGCTGACTCGAAAAAAGTGAACTGTTTCAGTGTTCCTCAAAAACTAAGTAGACTAACTTAGTGCATCTCTATAGGCCTACCATGAATTCTATGTACATTTACAAATACGTTTATGTACAAAAGGAAATGGACTCACACACCTGAAAGCACAGTTATGTCATTAAGTAAGTTACTGTACAAGCATTTCAGTGCTTTGCTTCACACTACGATTACGACTCTATATTTCTTCTCATAGCCTCAGAATTCAGTCCGTCATCTCCTAGTGTCACTTTAATGTCCTTTTCCATTGGTCAAAACCGTGAGTGAAATCAATATGACACCTGGAATATGACACATACCTATACGTTTGACTATAGTACAATCTCTATATTATGTCCTCACTTAATGAGTACATGTGCCTTGTTACTGAATGAATTTCACATACACTGATTCAATATCATTCTATCATTTCGTTATTCAGGTACAACTTGATACTGAGTATCCCCCAAAGTGGCTTGGGACTGAGTGGTATGCACTGTATAACATTAAACATATCAGTTTTCACATTCTGATCAACCCCTGTCAGATTCTGTTTAATCCCAGTCATAACATTCTCAGCAATTCATACTTAGGCATTTATATACATGTATCATACTCAGGCATTCGTCATATTTCACATGTATCAACTCCGGCATATGTCATATACAGACACATGTATATCGGGTGGCCAAAGAAAAGTTTAGACATGCTCAAAATGTCATTCCAATTTCTTTATACTTCTTGAAGTTATTGGACTTTGAAGTAGGCAAACTTTTTTTCTTTTATTGGCCATTCAGTATACTCAAGAAAATATAGTGCTGTACAATACTGTACATACATGAAGCAAAAATTATTCTTGAAATGTTATTCAACTGCACAGTGGTTTTCATATTGTGCATCTCTGGGCTCAGGGAAGGAAAGTGTGAAGGTACAAAATGCCAAGAGCCACTGTGCTCACAATATAGATATAAAAACTGTACACAAAAAAAAATGTTCATCGGTAGTGTCAAGTATGTACAGTTGCCATTTCGGTGAACAAAAATCAAATGCATGAACAAAATGTTGGCATATATGCATGATAAATTGCTGACCTTCAAATTTCATTGATATTTATAACTTACTTGAAACCAGATCTATGACTCATGATAGATCTAATACTGTACAAGGCCACAGGCCACACACACCATGATGGGAAGTAACGGAAATGTCAAAGGTCAGATGATGACATCTGCTGAATGACAGAACCACACTATAGTTACAAGAGATAGTAATGAGTTGGTCCAATGTTGTGCACATTATACATGTAAAATGTAAAACTATCACGCCACAGACCTTTCTCATTAAGCTAAGGTGATCACATGACTCTTGACCTCTTTTTGAAACGAGAGAGGGTGATCATTTCCGGTTCGCCATGTTTCAACACAATAGAAGGGTAAATTGTTAACTATTGCTGACACAGATATTTCTTGACGTGGATGATCGGTAAAATTAAGCAACACACGTTCAGGGAAGAGAAAAATTATCAGAGCTGCCACATCACCATATCAAGCACTGAAACATTTGTAAATACGTTTCTAATTGATTTAGCCTCACAAGGTAAAAACTATCTGGCAAGAATTTCATTTGCATCTTGTGGCTGCATTTGACATGTTGCCAGATTTGCCCTTTATAAACTCACCTTGAACAATTTCCTGGGGTCCCCACAAATTTTGTCAATCCACTGGCTAATGAGATCTCCGTTTTAAGCAAATTTGTGTAACATCAATCAGAACCACCCTTGCATCGTGGAACAGAGCAGTTTCTACCCGCGTTTACCTGGCCTGCTCATGAATATTCCATGAACAAGGCAGATCTTGTCAAGTTGGATAAAAATATTCGTACTTGTATATTACTCATGTTGATATACAAGGTACAAGGTTGACAACTTGAATACCTTATGACTTGATTATATATATTCATATGTATGAACACCCACTGGCTCATTAACATTCCCAGCACACTAATATAGAAGTGGCATTATTCCTGTTTGCACATTGCAAACAGTTTAGATTTCCGATTCATCATTCCTGAAGGTTGATTTGCTACAGTTGGTACATTAACAAATGGACAACACATCCTTAATGATAAATATAGTCTACAGATATGTTGATACACGTGGATATACATGTAGTTTCAACTTGTCTACCATAACTACTAACTGATGTCAATGAATGCAGAATTTCTCTCACTGAACCAAACTATCAGTGTTCCTTGTCTCACTGTTTGACAAGGGTATGATGTATTTCAAGAAACATGAACATTTCTTGCATGGTGGCGAACACCCTAAGAGCTATGGAAGACCTTTCGGTCTGTCTACAAAAAGGTTTAGTTGCAAACTCTATTGAATGGCTGATACAGCGTCATTAAAAAGATGTTTAGACAAAATCTACACCTAGATCTACCTCAACACCACTAAGAATATATTTTAAAAAAATACTTTTCCCAAACGGAACAACATCAGCTCAGACCATGGAACTTTCTTGTTCATTCACGGAAATGATTTCAAAGTCATCATCTTCTTCATTTCCCGTGTCGTCTTCATCTGTTGGTTCAATAATATTTACTTGGACAGCAACATCCACATCCACAGGATCATCGTTGTCTTTCTCTGTGCCATCATCATCATCATCATCATCATCGTCGTCGTCATCAAAAGCTGCTTTATCTGAAGAACCTCCAATGAGCTTTTCCGAGACGGCCTCCAGTTCATTGGTTCGTTGTTTGTCAGCTGATATCCTCTTCCTCTTTTTTTCTTGCTTTCTTTCCCTGTCACGTTTTCTCTGTTCGTTCTCGTCTCCTTCATCATCATCATCATCATCCTCACCACCACAGTCCTCAACGGTTTGGTCTTCTCTGACACTTGACCTTCGACTCCTGACTCCAGTGAGAGACTCAAGGACGCGGGCAGCCATGTACTGGACAGGATCTTTGTAAGGTGGGTTACAGAGTATTTCTACCACGCGCTGAGTGTGGTGTTCCCGGAAGGCTTTGTGCAGGAAGTCCACTGAAAATAAAACATGGACTATAATTAATACAGCGTAAGATACTGTTCATAATTTTTGCGGCCTTCACCTAGTGTGCAGCCATTTTGACCCATATTACTTCCGCATCTGTGATTAAAAATAATGTAAATGAACAAATTTTGACCACTGGACGGCAATACTGTTGGGTTGATGACTGTTCAATCAAAAGAAAGAAAATATTTTTATGGCAAATGCATACGTTTCCAAAACATGATATCTCACAGAGATTGTGTCTTTCTCTCACGGTGGAATCTTCACATTTTACATTAAGTACTCATTCAATAAGTATACCTTGTTATATGTGTGAATTCTACATGCATGGATTCAATATCCTCCTGTCATTTCATTGTTTATGTAGACCTCAATACTAACTATTCCTCAGTAATGAGTATAATTTTTCCATGCTCAAATGACATAATTATCAACTTTCTTCTAGTCTACACATGTGTTGCACTGCACTTAATAATAAAGCAATGTAAATATTATGGTTATGTCCCTTACATCTCCCATATCTCCTTCATCAGGAATATGGTCTGGTGTTTCATGGAACAGTGACAGCTGATAATGACACCCTCTCTCAGGTGTCATTATCAGCTGTCAATGTTCTATGACAATGTCTCAAATGGACTAACAAGACTGTCATTTGCTTCATGACATGACACGCCAGATCCTGTGGCTTCTGATCCTTATGGTCTGTCTTGAGAACAGTGATGACCTCTCAGGGCACAATCATGGAGTTTATATACAGCACTACTCAGTACTCCTGCTGCAGATTTTACTTAATGATTTCAAAGACTGGTCATACCCTTCAGGTAATCCTGCAGCTGCATCAGTCCATGCAGTACCAGCCCATCAGGTCCTGTTTTCAGAAGCTTGTCGATGTAGGCCACCAGAACGAGGGTGTTCAACTTCAGCAAATGGAGAGGTACAACTTTGGAAAACAATCACATCAAGTCATGATTAGATGATTTGCAACGATAATCATCAAGCATTTCAATCCTTTCCTAACATTCGTCGCGGCGATAAGTCAATCAAGGCGTAAAGGCGTAATAATCCAAGAAACATTTTGTCAATAATTTTAGTCACGATTTAAATTAGTCTCAATAACACTTGTGATTCAAACGAATCACGAATTCACAAGACAACAGCGACTACAAACTGATTCAATGCTACCACTGACAGTGAAAGGTTACTTTTTTAACAAACATAGAATATATCATTGTCTCACATCTCACTGTCTTTAATGTAAAGATTTACTTCTAACTTTCACCCCACTTGTATGTGCAAACCTGTGGCAAATGCTACTTTGAAATGTGAGTTCTGCAGAAGCATGGATAACAATTCACTTTCACAGAAAATACATTACACTATCAATCTTGTTTCTTGAAAATAGCTTATCAACAAGACACATCATGTTTTATCCTACATGAGAAGAAAGAACCGCATCAAATAATAAACATCCTTAACCCTCTAATGCCCAGGCATAGAAATACTGGTAGGAAAATTCTGAAAATTCACATGCACACTTCAAAATACATATAAAACATTGATTTTGAACAATTTCAATATTTAATAGGTGAAAAATTTTGGGTCAAATTTGGACCTCCGGGCACTGAAACATCTGTGCCATATTTAGACTACTGGGTTGTGTGGGTTGCCAAATATGGACCAGTGGGCACTAGAGGGTTAACAAATCAATGTCCTGCTGAAAGAGAAAAGGTGACCAACCCGAGGTATTGAGTTTGCTGAGAATAGCAATGCAAGACTGCAGCACAGTGAAGTCGTTGCTAAGAAAAGCTGTGTCCAGGACTAGTGTGTAGGCTGTACCATCGTTTTGAAGAATGAGATCTCGAACTTTGTCTGGGGAATGAAAACTTGTGAGATGAATTTCATCTGGTTAGAAATAAGCTAAAAGTTAAACTCACACTGATGAATATGGTGAGATATGATTGACTGATGTCGACTGAAATATTAAACTCTGTTAGCTGGTGGGCTACATCTCTCAAGTTTTGAGGAACACAACTTTAGCAACATCATCGTAATTAGCAATACAGAGATGCCATTCTTTTTTAAGAAAATTCTCTAAACTTTCCTATATTGATTACAGGATCTAATTTAAAATAAAATACTTTTGTAGCAATTTACATAAAGCAAAGATTGCTATTTTCAGAGAGAAACATGCATCTGGATATAGTATGTTAACAAGACAGAAAATCTAAGGCAAGCAGCGAAATGACTAAAAATAAAAACAACATTTCCAACCGGTTTCGTAGACTAAAGTCAGTTAGTCTTCTTTGTCTGATAGACAACTTTCACTGATTTCTGAGGAATCTCTGCAGAGTGACGTCGTTCATTATGACTGACATTACTTCCCGGTTGATATAAGCCTAGGTCGGGCTAGGCTAGAGGGACACCACATCAAATCTTTTGATACCCACTATACAAACAAGTAGACTGGGCGAAAATGTGAATGAAATGTGAAAGACAGACTCCAGGCAAGATGATTTTTGAAAACCCTTATCATCATCATCATCAGCACGAATGAAGGGACGAACTTGATTTCGCCGTAAATGGAGTGAGCATTTGTCATTGTTTAACAGAGAAAAGGGGTTAGGGAAAGGGTTGAATTACGGCGAAATCGAGCACACTGGAAGGAAGAACAACAACAACAATGGTAGTCTCACCATTGGAACTGAATGATGCCAATGTTGAGAGCACCAGCGGGTGGAGTCGGCGATTGAAATTCTTGCTACCAAAGCACACAACCATCTGCTCTACCAGACCGGCTTCTAACATGTCCTGAAATTGAAGAATGAAATCATGTTAATATATAGGTTAAATTTTGTCTTGTTAATAGGAAGCTCTTTTTTAGGAAGAGAAAAAAAAATGAATAGTAGATCTTCAGGCAAAAATTCCCCTTGACCCTTCACTCCGCTCTCCCAATCCCCATCCTGGTCAAGCAAGTGTTTTGACCCCTTACTTTCTCAAACTCTACAAAGCTAAGCCACTCCCACAGTGGTTCTTATTTGCTTGTTGGTCAGCTGGCTGACTGACTGAATAGCTGTCAGGTTGGCTGAATGGCTGGCTGGCAAGGAAGACTGCACCGTCCTATAGACCATATTAAATTATACGATACCCTATTATTCCAATAAAACAGTCTTTCAAGTGTCTGTCATGATGATATACTGCCTCTGCTGGCCCCAGACAACCCACAGGGTTACATTCTCCAAAGTCTGAATTGTTACAACCACTGCGCGGGTGGCGGCCATAAGCTTACGTCAAATATGTTTTTGCTACATGGCCAAGCTGTCTAACCAGTGCTCTGCGAACGGGTGATAGCATGTTGGTATGAATGTTTTAATTCCTCTGTGAACAGTAGATATGGCAAACAAAATCATGCTGAGGCAATAAAAATGCAGAATACTTTATCTGGCTTACATTATCAAATTTTACGTTTGAATTTGGAATACCAGAATCTTAATTAAAAGCTGAATAATACATTGTCAGGTAGAGGTGTCTGTACCTGCTGGAACGTAAGTGACGTCAGCGTTTTTGTCACAAGCTTCTGCTGATTGGGGAAGGGAAATAATTCTGGACGCAAGGGCCAAACCCGGTAACTCTCGCTCTCCGTATTGCGTCATATTACATACGTGCGCGGTTACAAAATGATGCTCTTTCTTCGCAAAATTTATTCGGTGGGCACCATAGATAATGTTTAGAGAGAAAAAGTATTGAAAAAGGGAAAATTATTTTTGATGGGCGTGTCCAACTTTAACATAGATCTTTCACCTCTCGTATTCAGATCCCAACACTGAGACTCACCGGTAAGTGTTTTTTGCCCAAATTTGAAATGATCTCCAGAATCTGGTCACGATGCTGTGCTTCATCAATGGCTTCAGTGAAAATAGGGAGAAAACCCTCACGACAGATCTTTTCCTGGAAACACATTATAAGGAATAGTCCATTACCACTGTCCATAATTATCAATGTGTGTGTTTTTTTTGGTTTTTTTTTAAATCGTGGAGTGTTGGATATATTTTTGTATATATGTGTGTGTATGTTTGTGTGTGGGAGGGCTCTTCTCTCTCTCTCTCTCTCTCTCTCTCTCTCTCTCTCTCTCTCTCTCTCTCTCTCTGTGCTGCTGGTGCTGCTGTTGCTCAAAAACTGATGAGAAACCTGGCACAAATTACAATTTGACATGAAAAAAACTGCCACTAGATGGAACATCAACAGACAATTGTGTTAACAATTCTATGTGTTTTCATTATGTTTTATAGTCATTTGAATATTGTTATTATCCAGTAACTTCATATATGAACAGGTAAACGAAGAAAACACATCAGATCTCTTCCTTTTTCCTTCTTATTGAGTCCTGGCTTAACTGACTTCCAGCAACGGCTCTCCCAGAACAGCATGGCTGTGGTATCGATTCAGTTCATTTAGGCTTAGATTATGAAAGACTGCCTTATTCACGAGACTGTCCACAATACAAAAGATAGTTCCTGCAATTCTGGCACCAGTGCTTCTCCAAGCTGGTGGATTTATGATGTCTGTCGCCACTAATGGTCAGTTTAACAATTGAAATGACATCAGCCATGTCCACAACTACTCACCCCTGGCCGAGGTAACCGAGAAATGACAGCCAGGGCCTCCATCACCAACGTCCTGTCTGTCTCTGTGTCACAGGAGAACCAGATGCCCCTCAGTCTGAGAATGAGTCCTTTCTTCACCATTTGCCTACATGCAGACTCTGAGGACAAATGCGGAAACAAAAATCAGACTTTTTATTTACTCATCTTGAGGCCCTAAAACAATATGAAAAGGGGCACTAACTGAAGTATTATTTGTTGTTGTTACTGTTGTTGTTGTTGTTGTTGTTGTTATTGCTGTTGTTGTTTAGCAAAAATGCCTGCAACCTGAAATTACTTAGCCTGATGAATAATACTTTTTAGTGTGTTTTGCCTGTATCACCTCTAACAATCTGCATGGACACAGTGCATGAAATTCATATAACCCTCCACAACAAAATCTTAACCACCAAATTACAGTTTTTGCCTTTTTGTTTAAACTGTAGGAGAGGGAAAGGGGTATTATTCCACCACCCCATTCTTTTGGATGGCTTTGTAGCACGATAAAATGTCATGTTCCATCTGCTTGCAATAATGAACTACAGTACGGAGTATCCGTGCTCTACACTTACCATCAACACAAAGCTTGCAGACTAGAATGAGGTTCTGTCGTGGTAACTGTTATACCGCGAGATAAGAAAGAAAAAAGATGCACAGTGTCATGAAAAGAAAAGTCTGCATCATTCTGTTCAAATGATAACACTATAATATGAGCAAACCCTCTGAGTAACAGACTCTGGGCACTTTACGGTGAATGTCTGCTGATACACACAGTAAACTACAATTAATTTCATAACTCCACATTTCTAAATGAACAGAGGTTTTACAAAACTCAGTATGTGGACTCAGAATGATCTTGCAATAAATGAGGAGAAAATAAGGATAAATGCTTTATATGTATTACATTTTATTTTTTACATGAAATAATTCGTGACAGATCCGTTTGTCTTGAATGGACTGATAAAAGAAATGGATTTTTGCATATAATTATACCAACATGTTTTCCAAAGGAACTGCATTTACCGCATTTTGGTGTAAAGAACGCTGTTCAAATGCACATTCACAATCACACTCATGCCCACAACCATAAACATATTACATGAGACAGTAAAATAGCTGCATGCACAATCTAAATGTGTAGATAAAAGGGATTTCAACCTACGTTTAAAAACTCAATTGTCCTCTGTTCCTCTGGGAGATAAAGGGAGAGAATTCCACATTTTGAATCTTTATAAAGAAAACTAGTTGTTGCCCTTGATCTTAAAAGCAGCGTTTTTATTAAGTCACAACCACCAGTGATGACGTATGAAGCGTAAACAATGAATTCTTATACTGCACGGTATTATGAACAAACAATAAACAGCATCTGTTGTGAGGTGAGAGAAGAAATACCTACAGTTACAGTAATAATACTTAGCTATAGTAATAATACTTAGTTACAGTAATACATGTAATACTTACTGTGCACCAGTTCTGAATCTTGGCGATGCTCAAGCTCTGAGATTTGTTGTTGGACACCCACGGAGATATCTGAAATGGTGAAGAGATCTGTCATTAAAAAATGGGACAAGAAATTCATTCTGAATGTGACTAATTATGCTTTAAACACTGAAATTTGGTATATTAGCCTTGCACTGCCCTCCAGCCACCAGCATCCATTCTACCAACTCCAAAACAAATGTGAGCGTCGTGAATGATGAGTTTTGATCATATCTTGACAATACGAATAGACATATCATGCTAATAAATGTGGTAGACTATGCCGGTGCTATCTCCTCAAGATATGCCAGGAGTGCCAAGTTGGTGAAAATTCTAGTCTCTTCTTTTCTCCAACCCAATGGGGGGCAGCACAGCCCAGCAGTTGTGTGAGTGGTTCTCACAATCTGAAGCCAGTCATGTCTCAGGTTTGTGGATTCGGTTTTCGCGTTTGGGTAGTTTAATTTTGCTGTGTCCTTAGGAGAAACATGTAACTGCCGACTGCCTCTGAACCTGGGTGTCAATGAATATCTGCTGTTCGTATTACGCGAATCAGCATCAGAGTGCTGCACCACTTCAACTAACAATAACTGTAATACTGTACTGTGTATTCCTATGCATGGAGCATTTTGTTCTATGAATAGGTTATGTATCAAGAATGGGAATTTTTAACGGCTTTATAAGCCAAGCTTCCTACTGATTAAATAAAAAGTCCTACTTTCATTTTCTTTTATTTTTGTTTTTTGAAGATCATATTTCTGCTTCTGATAGCCAATATCCGCCAGCTACTCGAAGTTACTCTTTCCTTACATGCAAGGTCATAACATGGACCAAGCTCTCTATTCGCTACACCCGGAACTCTCCAAGCCAATGTTCGCTTACATGCAAGGTCCAGTCAGTGAGGATCCTCATGGCCGCCTTGGCCACGGCGTAGTTGTCAACTGCCAGCGTCTTGACCAGTGTCCTCTTGTTGTTACACAGACTGTTGAGGAGGAACAGACAGCTGAGCTGGTTGTAGGGTGGGGTGAGTGGAGCCAGCTGCCTCACTGCCAGGGGCAGAACACCCTCGTCGATCAACTTCTCCTGGGCAGGGGCTGGAGTGGAAATAGACAATAGATAAGATAAGGATAACTTTAGTATCCATTAGATGGAAAATTGGCTTGGCTTGGCTTGGCCTGGCTGCAGTACGCGTCAGTATTAATAATAACCATTTTTTTTGTAAACCTTTTACAATGGGAATAAACACAATTGAATTGAACTGAATTGAATAATAACAGTACTTACACAAGATCACGACAGACCAAATGCCAGTAACACTCATCGCACACATCCAGACGTCCAGAAAGGTGACACATATAGAAAAATTCACGATCATCATCACAACAGAGAAACCCACTCAACTCGTCAAACTCACTTAAACTTGAATAGTTGTACAACTTTGATTTCCTATACTGTACTCTAAAGCGGTTGCTCAATTCAGACATGGAACAATAGAAGTGAAACATACAAGAAGGTGCTGCTGCAATGGAAGTGACAGTACTTGAAACGATGGTGTTTAAAATTTGTTGGTACACTGTATACAATATTTCATTAATGAATTTATCTGGAGTAGTAGAACTTTGCACATTGTCTCTTTTCTTATTACAATCAACTCTGCTTAATCGCAAATCTTCGAGTTCGTAAAGTTCTGTATCATGTAGAAGAGTTCAATTTATCCTTACCATGTTTCGAAAAAATTTCCAGACAGGCGTAGACTCTCTTCTTCAACAACTCGTGATCGGTACTGGTCAGCTTGACCAAGGAGTGGAGACCTCCCATGTTTGTGACCAGACTGATGTACGGTGCTGGGGACGTAGAAATTAACTACCATGCAACACAGTCAACAGCACAGCTGGAAATCTTATGGAAAGGCCATACAGAAAAGTGATACATTCTTAAACCCTCTAGTGCCCAGGCATAGAAATACTGGTAGGAAAGTC
The DNA here is from genome assembly GCA_033807755.1 of Ellobium chinense. NCBI lineage: Eukaryota > Metazoa > Mollusca > Gastropoda > Ellobiida > Ellobiidae > Ellobium > Ellobium chinense. The sequence goes on along the minus strand of JAWQUT010000067.1, from coordinate 658,730 downwards.
ACATACACACCTCAAGTGCCACCCAAAATACATATGAAACATTGATTTTGAACAATTTCAATATTTAAGAGGTGAAAAATTTGGGGTCAAATTTGGACCTCCGGACACTGAATTATCAGTTCATCATCCGTTCTGCTCCATCCTGACTATTGAAGTTAGGTTGTCAAATGGACCAGTGGGCACGAGAGGGTTAAAACTATGAAGTCTGAAATTAATAGATGGCCATATTGACATATTTGGTCTGAGATGTCCGTGACCATAAAATATGACAAGATCGACGAGTTGAAAGAATTGTCACTGAAAATGAAGGTGAAGAGAAAAAGAAATGGAAAGACCGTTTCTACATGTATCTATATAAATAATCAACAGATGTCAGGAAGAGAGGATGTAAGTTTGCAGGAAGCTCTAGAAGAAAACACAATCAGATAATAGCAGGAACGGTCAGCAGGGAGACGCTTCGCTGGGTTTTGAATCGGGGAACAGAGTTCATATGGACTTGTCCAGAGTGCAGTGATGTTGTTTTCGTCAACAAATAAACGCGGACGTCTGTGATAGATCCATTTGAGTTTAAAGGGGAAAGGAGTGAAGAGAAGTAGAGAGAAAGGGAAGAGAAGAGAAGAGAAGAGAAGAGAGAAGAAAAGAGAAGAGAAGAGAAGAGAAGAGAAGAGAAGAGAAGAGAAGAGAAGAGAAGAGAAGAGAA
>JAWQUT010000067.1:620696-646010 GCA_033807755.1 Ellobium chinense | reverse complement strand
ATTCCTCCAACCCCCTACCAACACAAACATGAAACAAGAGAAACAAGCGCAGTCATCTCATTTCTCACCACTGGTATACCACAATGATAAAGTTAATTACGACAACACCACCCACCATGCTGCACGAGCCATGCGCACGAGATACCACCTTTAGCTGAGTGCGTGACACCATTTTTTTCTTCCCAGCAATCGATGAGCGTGAACCAGTGACCTAATTCGATCGTCATAACGATCCCAGAAAACATGATAGGTCACAGGAGTCAATTTTTAAACCAGCCAAAAATTCTCGCGTATGACATCCATACATCGAAAATAATTTTGAGTTGCGAAAGCAAAACCACGTTAGACGTGAAGGTGAGATTGAAGGGCGAACTAAGCTAGCCTGTGAGTGGCTATTTTTTTTTTTCTTTATCAGGGCCACGGCTAAGGAGAGTTATTTCCGTCTAGTCTAATAACTTCGGCCACAGATATCGATCTGATCAGATAGGTTACAATAACTGGATGATCCAGAGATGATGATTCCTCATTGGGTTGAAGTGGACTAAGGATAGATTTTCTTGAAAGTCAATAGGGTATCAGTAGTAAACACACGGACATTTACATACAAAGCGACATCATTGGTGAACATTCATAATCACAATCTTATTCAAATCTAATTTTTAGAAGAAAAAAAATCTCGCTCAACTTACCACAGACCACAATTCATTTGCGCGCCTGTTCATCTGAAACTTAGTGGGTAGGTTCACTGTGAGCTGGAGAAGTCCTTCTCGCGGGTCTAAGATTTATAAAATGACCTCTTCGGATTTCTGTTTCAAACTGGTTTTATCGCCGAACATACACGTTATTATTTTCAGTTTCTCTGGCTTCAAACTGTGCCAAATGAACTCGGCGAGATCCCTCGTGTTTACTGCGGTGTTTCCTTACAATATTTCGTGCCCTACAGCTGAGTTCCCGTGGAAGTTGTGATAGACAACACTCACAATCAGGCTGAGGAGCTTTGGGTCAACTGACGACGTAAACATCCACCTAAATTTGCGTGGTGGTTTTGGCCAGTTCATAAAAATAAAGGGAAAAACAAAAGAAACAAGAAACAGAGCACAACTACTGTGAAGCACTAAAAACATAGATGCCATTCTAAAGAATTATGCGGGAATATGATTGACTGGTGCCATCTGGAACTTGGGCTTTTACTGGCTTCCTAGACAAAATTGTCCATTCTACAAATAAATGGGATCGATGTCTGTAAACTTCAAGCGAGAGAGAAAGAGGAAGGAGGAAAGGGGAGAGGGAGAGAGAAAGAGAGAGAGAGAGAGAGGGAGAGAGAGAGAGAGAGAGAGAGAGAGAGAGAGAGAGAGAGAGAAGGAGGAGGAAGAGGGAGAGCAAAGCACCAAAGGTGAGCTTGCACTGAGATTCCCTTCAGAAGCAATGAAAAAAATTATTTACAGCGGTGGGAGACCAGCTCTGTGAGGAAATAATTCAGAATTAGGTATTTTCAGCTCCATCACGTGACCTAGGAAATCTTGCTCACACGTTGGTTTGTTTACATGCTCTGCTTATGTATGATTACTAGTCATTTATCAAAATATCCTAGCAATCCCTAGATCACGTGGTGTAACTGACCCGTCTGAAAATACCTCATTGAAAATGTAATTTACAGCCTAGACTAGTTGTTTCCGAAATTGCATCAAACTTAATTAAGGCACGAACGAACTTTACCCGTCCGGATAATCTGATTCATGTACGCCTGCCAGTGAAGAAAGGCAGCCTTGCAAGTTTTCCTTTTAAGATATGATGGGATCTCCTACCATCGTAGGAAATATATTAGTGCATCGATGCTGAATGTAGCGTTCAACATGGAGAGTTAATGCAATTCTTACGATAGTAAGAGATCCTATTGTTAATGCCTAAGCTCTGAATTTTATCCACTGTAATGACGTATAGCATCGAATTCCATCCATCCATCCATCCATCCATCCATCCATCCATCCATCCATCCATCCATCCATTGAAGAGAACCCAGCATTAAATACCACCGTATTAAAGGCGAAAAAGAGATCTAAATTCCTTACAATAATTAACATCCAGTAAGTGTTTTTGAGCTTGTACGTGAAATCCGAGATAACTATCATCATGTCAGGCCTAAAATTCTGAGTAAAATTTACCTAAATAAACTTGCATTTGATCTAATTTGTGAAAAACGACACGTCAACACATATTTCATACGGATACATTCTCAAAGAAAGTATATCTCCTAACAAAAAAGGAAAAACGAAGAGGATTTAATTACTGTTTACACTGCATCCTGTCCTGACGTTAAGACAACAGCTGCATCTCGCATATTATTTTTTATTATCATTATCTTTAATTAGGACAGAAATTTTGATGAGATGGAAAGGATAGGACATCAAAACTGGCAAAATGAGGCTTTAACGAGGGGAGAGAACACGAAAATGACGGGACAATAAGAGGGGAGGGAACTCTAATGGAAATATGATAGATCTATCATGATTGGCGATTGCATTAAAATTTATTTTTTTTTTTAATATACACTGTAAATGAAATGAAAAATGATTGGTCTAGTTTTAACATGATAATGGCGATAATGCACACTGAATAAAATGGACGCAGCAAATGTAAAACCCGGAAGAAAAAAAAAAACAACGAACCAAACATGCTGCATGGGAGGGACACCTAGAGAGTGAAATGAATGGACGTAATGCAGACATCATATTGGTTCCTCTCACAAACCTCATGACGTGAAATCGAGGGCAGACATGAGGTTGGAGAAGGTGGAATATTTACAACATCCGTTTTAAAAATTGCCCTGAAATTCTGATACCATGACTCCTGCATAAGCCGGCCTCCCGGTTACAGCGGTTGATCATTGAATACATGAATTACAAGACTTTGACATACACAATCGGATGAAAGTACGAAATTGTCATGAATTATTATTATATATTAACGTATTTACTGCTATCTGAACGTCCATTGCTGCTTACAATAAGCAGTAGGTGACACGGATTCGCTGAGATGACGAATTAAGCACAGAGAGTTCACGCCAGTGCCAGGATATGAACTGAATATTGTTCAACTCCGTCTACGTTATTACAATGCCAATAATAATAATAATATACAGTTTATTTCTTGTAGGTCAGCAAGTGGGGGATTTATTTCAGAATATAGTGCCACGCACTTCCGGACATCGTCCAGGCTTCTGTGACCCACATAAAGCTTATGTTATCAGCAGCATTTTCTGGTTTGTTCCTTGCCCTTAACAACTCTCATCCCATCCGATTCACTCCGTTCCTCTGTGACACCATTTCGCCATCTGCGATCTGTAGCTCCGGAAATGACATCAGAGTAATCTGTTCATTCGGTTTTGCTCTTTCATTATCTCGTCTTTACTGTTCTCTGGAGCGTTTTACTCCACTCGGCAAGAATCCCTGATGTACAATCTATCCTATCTATGTTTAGCTGCTATTTCCTTTATCTAAGTTGGCGAACTTGATTTTGGGGGGTTTATTTTTGTCTGTCTTGTTTGTTCGTTCTTTTAAAAGAGTGGCTGAGTTCTCGAAGTATTCTGGGCGTTTTGGGATTTTCTTGGCTCTTTACAAATATTTGATCTCGCGTTTACACAACTGAAATGTCTAAGCATGGCCTGTACAGATTTAATACTGTAATGTTGTGAAAACTGCTAGACAATCTGGCCACGGTCTGGACACCATATTTTTTTCATATGCTCCAAAATTTCAAATATTTATACATAATACTATATAACTAATAGACCGTTCTTAACTGATCAGCTGTGAAGAAGCTTACTTCCGATTGAAGCCAAAGAATTGTGTGACTCTGACAACAAATCTCGCTTCTAAAAGTAAAAGATGCAACAGCCTAGAAAAGTCAATGTAACAGACCATATCAGCTAATCATATCTCCCTGACAATGGAAACGCGAAAAGCGGAAGTAATGATTGTAGGAGTTGTGGCTTCGATGCCCAGATGACCGTCCATGTATAATAACAGAGAATGGTCCATGCGAAAGAAATAAGAGGTTTGGTTTTTTCTGCCTTTTTTTTTTTTAGCATGTTTGGCTTTTTCTACAAACTATTATCTGGCAACTCTCTCCTTGGTCCTGATAGAACACTGAAACCTTAACCAGCATCCAGTGTCACATCAACTCTCATACTTCCATCTGAGGATCCACCAACTGCCATCGACACCAGCGGCACTCCTGTGCGTGTGCAGAGAGGCCCAAGAAAAAAAAGCTACACAAAAAGAGGTATCTCTGCAGAAGTTTTGAGTGAAGATAATGTCTTAATGGTTGAGCGAGGCTATACATCATAATGGCCCGAAAATGTCATTAAGTTGAACCGTTGTGGTCTCTGGCTTTTCTGGAAGCTTGTCATGTTCTTTCTTTTGGATATAATAATATTGGTTAAGATAGAGTGACCTAATTTTCCGAAAATGGAAAACCGCCTCGAAAGTGAATTTGAGAGCGTTGCTGACTGGATGGATTGATGTAGAGAATTCATATTTTATGAGGTGCCATTAATATTTTGAAGCAAATACTGTTAACCTTTTAAAGGCGTTACAGTGAAAACGCGGGCATATATATATAGGAATGATTTGCAACAACTGAACTTTACAACTAGAAGAAAATCTTTTGGTGGCATCCTTTTCTCTATAATTTGGCTTTGGAAGCTACTGGTCTTGAAAAAGCCTCAGCCACTGTAAGGATATGTGTTCACAGCATCCATTTTCTTTTTTAAAAATTAAAAATATATCACAGTAAATGTTTCCTGAGATCTAGTTATGAAGTTTCTCATTAAAGACAATATGTGGTATGCAGCCAAACTTACAACAGGTTTGAAGATACCATCCTCAGCCCACCCTCTTCCAAACCCTATTCCCCCCACCTCCTTACGTCAACATATTAATGACCTTCCGGGATTCGCTAAAATACCCATTGCACTGGTCCTTAAATCTTTCCACTGCGATCACAAAAATCTTACTCCTGTCCCTCTGACTGGCTGAAGAGTGATGCATTTCCTGGGTGATGTGACAGAGGTTTTGTCATTTCGTGATAACGAGATCATTGTTCCTATTTTTAGACCCGAATACTCATAAAACGAGATGGGCCATGTCGAGTATCATAATGTGCAGATTCATTCTTCCTCAAAAAAAAAAAAATCCCAAAATCCCCATCCAATTTTCTGGGCTGTATCGACCCAAATGTCACCCAAGGAAGGCAAAGAATGGCCCTTATGAAGAACAGAATTAAGCTGGCACAGAAAGGACCCATAAAGGCGACTGATTATATCGTCACAAAGGTCTTGTCGACATTCCTTCTAGTGCTTTTCAGTCTAAAGGGATTGGCCCAAATGTCGAAACTTTGAGGATGCTTAGACTTCGTTTTAGCTTGTCACATGTGATCAGTATGAGCTGAGAGGATTTACGGTAAAGCGCGATTTTCATATTTCGTCGCTTGGATGCAATACCTTGATAAACGGCACTCAGACCGACATTCGGATTTTGAAGCCTTCAGACACAGCCACGAACGTCCTAGATATTGTGTTAAATCTTCAGATTTCTAACTTCTATAGATTTCTAGCTTTTATAGTTTCATGGTACTATCTATAGATTTCTAGCTTCTATAGTTTCGTGGTACTATTTATAGATTTCTAGCTTCTATAGTTTCGTGATACTATCTATAGATTTCTAGCTTCTATAGTTTCGTGGTACTATCTATAGATTTCAAGCTTCTATAGTTTCGTGGTACTATCTATAGATTTCTAGCTTCTATAGTTTCGTGGTACGGTCTATAGATTTCTAGCTTCTATAGTTTCGTGGTACTATCTATAGATTTCTAGCTTCTCTAGTTTCGTGGTACTATCTATAGATTTCTAGCTTCTATAGTTTCATGGTACGGTCTCTAGATTTCTAACTTCTATAGTTTCGTGGTACTATCTATAGATTTCTAGCTTCTATAGTTTCGTGGTACTATTTATAGATTACTAGCCTCTATGGTTTTGTGGTACTGTGGTGCTATTGGTACTGTGGTGCTATTGGTACTGTGGTGCTATTGGTACTGTGGTACTATTGGTACTGTGGTACTATGGTACTATTGGTACTGTGGTACTATTGGTACTGTGGTACTAAAATAGTACCACGGTACTATAAGAAACTTGCGAATGGTTTTTTTTTTTTTCAAAGCAATAATTCATAGACAGGAGCACATATCGGAATACTGCATGCACTTGCTCTTGTTGGTACAGTTTCGTGTTATCACCAGTTATTGTTCTGAATGAAGAAAAAGATAGATTACTTCCCTTGATCAGAGTTCATGGGTCAAACAAGGGATACGCCACACGCCATGCTTGATTGTCTGTTGCCAGTAGACCTATGCCACGTATCAGAATTTGCTGTTCAGGCATTGCAAGCCCTTTCGAAGAATGGGTGTTGTTAGTACATGTAGTTACCATAAAAATCCCACGTTTCACTAGTGTTTCTCAGCCTTCCCTCAAGGCCCGGAGTGACAAAAGTACAAAGCACTAAGACATGAGAGGAGTTACCTACTCTAGCACCCTGTCATTAAACACTGATGTCTTACAAAGGTTATGATTACAGCTGTTTGAGTTATCGCTTTCATTTATCTTGAAACAAAGCTCCTTTCTTTTAGATTTATTCAAATAGGTTGTGGGGAGAGGGGGTTGATTTTGAAGAAATGGCGAGGGTGGGGGGTGGTGGGGGGGGGTTGAGATGAATGAGAAACATGCTAAGCTAAGAGAAGAGTAATTGTTGGATTAGAAGGGACAGAGAGCGTGAGACGGAATTACTGTAATTTAGAGCTGTGCGACCCGATTATTATCATCGGAAGACAAGCTACCGCCTACAAATAAATGGCCGCGGGCACTGATTCCACTCACATGCANGGGGGGAAGAGGGGGGGGGAGAGGTGTCAATGTTGTTTACTTTAATATTCGGAGGTATAGTAAACTAATGATCTCCAAAGTTTCTATACAGTGTGAAAGATTTTGCTTGCGAAATTTGGAGGAAAAAAAAAAAGCGTATGAACTTTAGGCCCTGAATTCAAATAATCGCGTGTCCGATTATGCCTCTTCTCTCGTTTTATACCCCGGGTGGGCGTTGGCCGGAAGACGAAAAAGTGCCCTCGCTAAGACCTGACCGAAAGAGAAGTAAGGAGACGAGAAGACAGATGAAAGGACCAGATGATCAGAGAGAAATACAAAATAAAAAGAAATCTAACAAGATACTGGTGTGGCAGAGAGATATCTCNAAATCTAACAAGATCTTGGTGTGGCAGAGAGATATCTAATGAGGACACCTCATGAGGGGGCACAGTGCTGGGGGTGGGGGGTGGGGGGTAGCTGAGTTTCAGTGGGTCGGGCACCTGGGGCTCACAAACCTCCATTATTCACGCCTCTGAAAGAAAGAAAGAAAGAAAGAAAGAAAGAAAGAAAGAAAGAAAGAAAGAAAGAAAGGAAGGAAGGAAGGAAAGGAAGAAAGAAGGAAAGAAAGAAAGAAAGAAAGAAAAGAAAGAAAGAAATGAAGGAAAGAAAGAAAAGAAAGAAAAGAAAAGAAAAGAAAGAAAGAAAGAAAGAAAGAGAGAAGAAAGAAAGAAAGAAAGAAAGAAAGAAAGAAAGAAAGAAAGAAAGAAAGAAAGAGACGGTCAATATATTCCATGCCCCCGACTGACGTGAAATATTGTTATACAATTTGATGTGATGAATTGCTCTCTTTCCTCTCAGGTTCCCGCTGACAAGATCATCCAGGCATTTGTCTGACTCTCACATTTAAAACAAATGGCNGGCCGGGGGGGGGGGGGGGGAGAGAAAGAGAGAGGGAGGGACGCTGGTCCGAGTTGTGTGGGTGAGAGAGTGAGTTATTGAGAAGTGTTTGGGATGCTTGTGTACGTGTTTAAGTCTGGATATGTGTCTGCTGTGTGTGTGTGTGTGTGTGTGTGTGAGAGAGAGAGAGAGAGAGAGAAAGAGAGAGACAGACAGATAGAGAAAGAGAGAGAGAGAGAGAGCTAAAGTGAGAAGACGTCAATTTATCGGTAATGCCCCATTATTGTGAAAGCTGAGAGCTGTAATCTGCTTGCTGTGAGCGTCGGGTCCTTTTCCCTGTTGAAAGATGAGGGAGGGAAGGAAACAGAGTGATGAAAGACCAGCTTGTCTGTGTAGGAGGCGACTTGGAAAGAGAAGGTTGGGGTGAGGGGATATCGATGTTAAGAAAACGACCAAAAAAAAAAACAAAAACATCTTCAGCGGACTGGACAAGAAAGAGAAAGGCAGAGAGCTAAAATGTTTTGAGCCTCTTGGTAAAGTGAGGATGTAGGACGGAGAGAGAGAGAGAAAGAGAAGTATACAGAAACAACAAAAAAAAAGTAGTGCAAAAGGCTAAAATATGATAATGTTTTAATCCATTTAAGTTCATGTGAGGGAAATGGATTGAGGGAGGGAGACAGGGGGATTGAATGCGATGGAGAGAAAGAGAAAGAAGGAGAAAGATCACAAAAGAGAGAGGAGCAGAAAGCTAAAATGTCCTGACGTTTTCATTATCTATTATATTATCTTTTTAGTAATCGTGCGAGAAATGGAGGAAAGGCGAGAGAGAGATAGGGAGGGACAAAGAGAGAGAGAGAGAGAGGGAGAAAGAAAGAGAGAGAAACAGAGAGAGAGAGAGAAACACAGAGAGAGAGAGAGACAGACAGACAGACAGACAGAAAGAGAGACAGACAGACAGACAGACAGACAGACAGAAAGAGAGAGAGAGAGAGAGACACACAGAGAGAGGGTAGAAGAGAGCAGGTCTCTTTTGTGTATTGTGGCGACGCAAACACATCTATTTGTGAGAATGCCCAAGAAATACGACGAAAACAGGCGTAGGAGATAAACAGTACACTCTTCTCTAGCTATTCCACATCCGTCGACGCCAACTTTGCTTGCTCTGAGACTCACACTTCCGTTGGTTAGAATATCCGAGGGACCGCCCACATACTAAAAAGACCGCCCCTTTTGTCAATTTATATTCCCTACAGATATTCCCGCGGGGATCAAATACACACAGTCTTGAAAGTAGTCTGAGACATATCACATCTATATTAATAAAACGCGTCAGCCAAAATTGTATCACAGATTCCTTGAGAACTACGTAACGAAAAAACATGCGGTTTTCACCATAATTCGTAGAAATATACACGAAAGGTAACCATACACATTAGTCCTCTTCATTTTATTTACCCTTTTAAAAAAAAAAGAATGTGTATAGCAACGGAATACAATCTCCGATAGATCTTTTCAATCCAATTGTCCAACTTTTTCACGGAGTCTAATGCATTCGTCTATGATGCCTTTCGGTGCGCTAGGTATTCTTAAAATGGGGTGTTAGTCTTGTATCAGATAAAAGCGAATGTAAGAGTAATGTTCTGATTCAATGAGCAGCAAGTCAGCAATGTTATCAACGACCAAGATTACATAAAATAGAGTTTGACGCTAATCCTATCTAGATCTCGATCTAGTTCGAAAGATGTATCTTAAGTGAAGGTGTTTTAAGTCGGTGGCTTATAACCACATATTTGTTTGCAAAGTTTACTTGTTGATCGGTAGATTTTTCCACACGATAACTCGAAAACATATAGACCAATCCCCCTCATACGAATTCATATTATTACCCGAAAGGCAAAAATCAATCAATAACCTTCTCAACTCCCCTACTACTTGTATGTATTACAAACAGAGTTTTTGTCTTCTTCCTTTGGTAAATTATGTAAATCTGTATAGTTGCTGCTATTCTCGAAGGTATGTCGCTTACCGACACAGCTCCCACCCCTCCCTACCAACGAAATGACTAGGCCATACCTTGGCAAAGACGTAGGCTCTACGAGTGCCCCTCTAGGTTGAACGGTAATGCACTAATACCGGTATTATTTAGTTTTTATTCGGTGTTTATATTCAGTATCTGTCAAGTGTACATTGAAAATTCATAAAAAATTAAATTGTACGGGGATTTTATGTATAAAATAGACTGGTCCACGTTTGCAGGTTCATAAGATCAATCGATCATCTACAAAATACCAGGTTCAGAAGCGGTAAATTAGACCATGAAAATCCTGTCTTTTGCATTACATTTTTAATACCACCTTAGTCACTGCTCAGCCTAGAGCCAGACAGGCCTGCTGTAAAACTATGTAAATTTTCGTGTAGTGGTGTCGCCCAGACACGTTGGTTTTCCACTGGCTATGCGCTCTCTTGTCTTGCGTCTAGACAGACAGAAGGTCAGCCGGCCCAATGCGCATGTGCGGAAACAGCAATCAGCTGTGTTAACATTGGAAACCGGGTCAGACATAAAATATCGAAAGAATAAGATAGACCGCATAATAAATGTTGAGTCAGCTGTGAATATAGTCTAAACCTCAGCAATTACCGACAAATGTGGGATTGCGGATCAATTTGATTAACACAGTGACTGTGCAACAAGTCTGCACACGTAGAACTGATAATTTAGAGATGTAGACTAGTCTAGGCTACCGGTAACCTACACTCACACGGCCTCGCTCGAGATCATGTAAACACAGCTGATTGCGCACATGCGCAATAGGCCGGCTGACCTTCTGTCTGCAGACGCAAGTGCTCTCTTTAGTCTTATCCTAGCCGGGATTCAGGATTCGGATTCATATTGAAGCTCTTTACTCGGAATCTACACTATAAATATGATCTAGGGTGTGGCACACTATTTTGGAATGCGATAAAATCGGAAACCGCTGTTCGTGAAATTTAATCGGCATTGCCTACCTGCATGGGGTTCGATAGAGAACATTTAGCGTGAATGTTTGCTCACCGAGTGTGAGAGATTCCCTTTATAATATATGGGGAAGTTTGTCTCTCCCNNNCCCCCCAACCTTCATTTCGTCCTTTTTACGGACAAGATCAAAATTTGGAATTCTGCTTTGCTTTCACTCATTCCGTGCAGTATGAAGCCATCGAGAACGGTATCAACAGGCAAACCCGTAATGTAGTTATCCAGTAGTGTCCCGTTCACTGAGCGGGTGGGCAGGCTGGTTCACTATGTTGCTACTCTGCAGTAATAAAGCAAGGATCTCCGTGTATCAGACAATCTTATTTGATTCCTAATGTCCCATCCACTAAATAGATGTTCGTGCTAATGGACTATAGTAGCGACCTTGAGATGGCATAAAAGACACGGTTCCACGACCGGTTCTCACTCGCTGCGTGGTAGGCCTCGTCTAGTGTATACAGGTGAATGGAACCGGACACCAGCTGCAGTGTTTTCTACGCTGCACGTAATCACCCAAGATAAAATGTCATCGTCTACCACTTAGGAACAACAACAAACATTGCCCTGCGGCATCGCTCTTGCCACAAATGCCAATAAAATCAGGAGAGACAAATACACAAAGCAGCGGTTAATAACTTGCAAAGTACACCAACATCGAATGGTCTTTTTTTTCCCCCCTCCTGACATGGTTCTCCGTAATTTTGTGCGGTTTGTGAAGAGGATAATCGATGATACAGGCATGAATATAGACAGAGACACAGTCAATATCTTGTTCATGTCAGGTCTCAGATTATGTCATTGTTGATATGTCAGGGTAACTGTATTTTCATTCACATAGGCTTGAGAAGTTCTCTCTTGCAGTCGAGATTGTTCACCCTATTTATATGAGATTCGCTAAACCACGTGATCCCGTATCCTGTCAATTAAATTACGTCATGTCTAGACATTTACGTCATCAAAACGCGCCACCTTCACAATCTCAAGAAGATTATCCACTACTCACACTCAAGACGTTACTATAGAATGCGCACCAACAGGCAATAGTTTGTAACTACTCGCCACGGTAAAGTAAATATATATAATTATATATAGTCATTGGGAATGCCCGATTTTCAGAGTGGTGTATTAAGGAGTTAAATGCACACACTTCTTACACTGATAGAGTCACAGGACGACGTAGTATTCATGGGCAGCACAGCTAACTGTCGGTGTCAAAACATATGAAGAGCTGACAGAATCTAAATATAAACTAGTGAATAGTCTAGTGCTTTTTTTTTTTTTATAATTATGTCATAAATGAGGAAGGGAGTCCTCATGGGTGCTTCGATCTAAACCTCGGCTTGGATCAGTCCAACAAATAGAAACACTAACGAGGATTTCCCACATCCCCGCTTCTCCCCCATGTTCCTCCTCAGCAACAGCAGCAAACTCGGGTACACAAATTAAGATGGATGACTTTTTATGCATTCCCTGCNCCTCAATTCGCATGTTACAACGGGCAGCGGAAGAGGAGGGTGAGAAAGAGAAAGCGGAGGAAAGGCGAAGGCGCGTGAAATGGCGAATGCAGAAGTAAAAAACAAAGAAACCTGAACAGTTTCCATTACCAGCTAACAAGGGAGAAGAAGACGAAGATAAAGAAAAAGAAGAAAGATCCATGAATGGCAGGATTTAGAAGCAGGAGAGGAGAAAAAACATGGCATGTCTGAGTGCACTGATTACCAAAAATCTCCAAAAGTGAATGACGGCTGCTAGAAAAGCACTCACAGCTGTGGTGCTGTCCAAGTGGGGATAAGCTATAATGGAAGAGCCAAACTGATTAACATTTCATTGTTGTTGTCGTTGCTGTTGTTGCTGTTGTTGTTGTTGTTGTCGTTACTTTCGTCGTCGTTGTTGTTGTTGTATGAGAAATTGGCGCAGAAGCAGCAAAGAAAGACAAGGAAAATTGGAATGCCAGTTGCCACAGACATCTGAAGAGGAGGATGGAAAAGAGAAATGAGAAAAAAGATGTATGAAAAGGGTGGATGAAGAGGCAGGAAAGCAAAAAAAAAAACGTGTTCCTTTGTTGTGGTTCTTCTTCTCCTGCTCCTTTTCTGCATTTCTTCTATGGACATCCTCATCTTAGTTTCAGTCTCCCAAACTGATTCTCAAATTTTTTCTTCTTCGCAAGTTTTTTTTTCTTTCTGATCCCATTTCTTCACCTCTAAAACCAGTTCAGCCCACCTCTCCCTCTGCCAAAGCCACGTCCAAATCGCAGATCCAAAACACGTAGAGCGCCCATGACATTGGACAGTTGATTGATCCTATCCTTCATCTACAAATGTGGACGTCCCCGAATCAAAGAAAGAGCCCGGATAAGACGACTTCCGGTCGACATCGATACCCCATTAATTTATTTACTTCAGCTGGGAGCTGTTAACGTCCGGTTCAGCCAGCTGGATATATGACAGTTAATCAAACGCACTCGCTACAATGGCTCAAATCGATTCTCTTTGTTTCTCAATGCCATACTTGGATCGAGCACAAGGACACTTGTTTGAGAACTAATGACCTACATCTGATGTCCCTTGAGGGTATTCCCTCTTTGTCTGCGTAGTTTCAGGTCTCCCATTTTCACCAGAAAGGAAGCGCCATTAATCAACAGCTCAATCTTCCAGCTTTGTCTTCTGCAAGCTGTATAGGGTATCACCAAGCCCGGGGAAAACAACAGTCCTGGTGAGGTGATACACTATCAAAGTGACGTGCTCGATTTAGTTTTTATATTTTTGATATGTGGATGAAACCTTTAAGTGCGTCATATCAACTGAATGATAGTTTAAAGGCCCGCACGGGATATACAAAAGGGAAACAGACATCATGGGATACTTCGCATCATAGCGCTGTTTTCCCCAAATTTCAGGGATAAAGGATTTCATATTGCAGTGAAACTTGGTAGATCATTAGTTTATTGTTTCTCCAAATGTGACGGCGAAGAAAATTAATACAGAAAGGTTCATAGTATTTGAAATGTGAAAGCAAGCCCATTTGAGTTCATGCGGTGTCCTGTGCCATTTATGCGGGGTTTGCCTTCCGACAGTACCGATCGGTAGCCCAGCTTTAATAATTTCTATTATACCTTTGGAGCGTACATGCTTTATCTGAAGCAAATATTAACATCTCTGAGTGATATCGCAACACTGGCGGCCATAGTGAAGTCAGTCAGTCAGTATCTATCACTTTGTTCTATCCGTACACAAAAGTTTTCACTACACGTGAGAGTTTGCGCATTAACGATGGGAACTGCCTCGGTGCTGATGCAGCCCTGATACCGTTCAATATCCAGATTTAATACAGTTCTTAGATGGTAAGAGATCCCATCAATAATGCGTTCTACACAAGACTACTGACTCTAATCTGTAAAAGTGCACTTATTTCACCTGGATTGATGATAAAGTTTTGTACTTTCAGTATAGGTCAAGCTTTACATCTGGGAATGATAACGTGAGAATAGACGGGTCTTTTCAAAATATGCCCTCTTATTTAACAAGAAAAAAAACAAAAACTTATTACACAGAAATGTTAAGGATGAAATCATAAGGAAATGCGAGGGTCAAAGTCCCCTCCCCGCGCCTCCGCTCCTCCGCGCCATCCCTCTTCAACCCTCTTTTGGAATATGATGGTGAGTATGCAGCGTCGAAACGGTCAAACGTATGCTATCACGTGGAAGTAGCCTAAGTGCAGCCGTTTCCCAAAAGCCATAGGTTCTAGAAGGAGGCATGAGGTTACTCAAAACTGTAATATAAAGGTTACATAACGCTCTCTCTCTCTCTCTCTCTCTCTCTCTCTCTCTCTCTCTCTCTCTCTCTTCTCTTCTTTCTTTTCTCTTCCTTCTCTCTCTCTCTCTCGCTCACTCTCATCATTCCATTTCTGCAGCTCTCCTTGTATAGATGATCCCCACCTTATTAACAACATAAGACGTCTTCATCTTGCCCTGTCATCTTGTTGACACTATCTAGCATTTCCATTATAACATAAATCGCCTGAGAACATTATCTAGCGTTTCCAACTCAACCGTTATGGAAAGCAAATCGCCTGCCTGCACAATACAAATACACTGTCTTCATTTGTCCTGGTCGATACGCAGATTCTGGTTTCTAGTCCAAGTACTGTTGAAGAATCGTTTCATTCTGTTTTACGTGTAACACTGTAAGACAATATCAGTTTAGCCAATGCCAGGCTTTACTTTATCGCAGATTAACCGAATTTTCTTGTCCGCGTATATTTGAAGGGTTTCATGACAAAAAGCGTTATCCACCAATATGATCTACATTATTTAAGACTTAAATTTCGCCTTTCACATAAAAATATGCCTTAAATCTGGTCTGTTTTGCCACAACCCCCGAATGGTGTATAATGCGTTTTGCCATGAAGCCCTTCATTTCTTCCGTTTCTCTTATTCTATTTCCTCCAATTCACACTTCTGTTTCTTTGTATCTTCTTTCACTCTTTCTTGCACTCTGTTTGTTTTGTTCGTAATTCGTACAGTCTACTTCCTCAAAGCCAGCTGACCGTCTTTCTGTGCAACCCACGACGTAGTGCCATTGACCCTCAGAAATCAGCCCGGAGAATGACCGCAATACAAGGTTTAATGTCAGGTCTCGAGAGAAATAAAAAGTCTTCCCTTGGTCAACAAGAAGAACAAAAGATAAAAGGAAAAGAAATATAAAGGTCATCAGTTTGATAACAGTTAGACAGTGTAATAGTCACCAGTGCAGTATATGCCACAGTGGTCTATCTGACGGTTATAATCCATGATACATTATGTTTATTCTACATACATTCAAGAGATCTGAAGAGGAATGGGATCAAATTCAACCTTCTTAATCTTATCGGCATGAAGAGACCGACTTGGAATGAAAACATGTGGCTGGATTGTCAGGCATAGAAATTTACATCGCTGATTTGGGATGATCAGATCTGGCAAGTCATCCACACTTAATGAGAAAGGATCCCTGAGACATGCATCCTTGATCCCAGTTGGTCCCTTGAAAATCCAGGGGATTTAGAGAGGCCCTTTTGTGCACTGGATCTAAGGAATGAGAATATGTCGTCACACAACAGCAAAAGGCAACTAAAAAGTCGTGCTTGCCAGATTGTCAGTCTAGTAGTGCATAACACTGCAATCCAGATTTGCTGAGTCGGCGGACGGAGACCAAATTCTTTGATAGACCTGCTCACAATAATTTTGCTGTAAGAAAGCCTATGTAATGCGGTTAGATATGGCAGGAGTTTAGTTGCCCTCTACCTCGCCCCCATCTAGTTTCCCATGAAGCATAGGAAGACCACCGCTGATTCGTCATAAAATGAAGGTGTTCCAGAACTTTGTACAAAAACAAAGAAAAAAGACTATGGGAAGGACAGAAAGAGCTACAGGAGCGATTTCTCACCGGAGAGCCACACTCTCAAAATTCGGTAACTAGTAGATAGCAACATGCAGTCAGCAAGCATGTCTGTCATAATCAAGGCAGAGAAAAACAATATGGTTCACATGGGAATATTTGAAGAAGGGGGTGTTCCTGTGTCAGTGCTTCTGCAGATATTTTATTCTGTGACTTGCCCCCTTCAATAATTAAAAAAAAGTTTATTTCCACGGATGCCATCGCAGCCGCTAAAGTCCAAACAATCTCAACTGGCGCTTCTTCGTTGATATAAGTAATCTGCTCCTCAACATCCAGTTTACCTCCCCATATTATTCTTACCTCTTCCTATATTTCCTTCCTTTACAAATACCCGTTGTCACAGTACGATACAGTAGAGAAAGAAAGAAAACACAAGAATGTGAGGTGTGTGTGTGTGTGTGTGTGTGTGNGGGGGGGAAATGAGACAGAGGAGTAGGGGGTGAAGTGAAAAGAAGAACTGCTTAAGCGGAAACTGCGACTTAAAAAGAATAATACAGCACCAGACCCTCATCCAATTCCCCAGGAGAATAGAAAAAATCTCTAGATGGTGATGGAGCTTTGATTTATTGGGGCTCTGTCTATGAGCGATTGCTGGGTACTTCCGAGAATTCCCCCCTTCCTATCGTTTTCTCTTACACTTGAAGAGCAGAAAATGTCACGTGACAACCATTATGGTGTCCTTAAGAAGCTGGAGAGAGTCATGAGCGAGTGATGAACCATTTTCAACGAGTACTTGTGGAGCTGAATCTTCCTCGATTCCTTTCTTTCTATCTTTTAGTGTTTTTTTTTCTCTTTTTTTTTCGGTCTTTCTTTCCCTCCCGTCCACATCGTATTCTCTTCCGTCTTCTTCTTACACTTTTAGATTCTACTCAGATATTGTTCATGTATTGTTTTTATGTTCTTGGCCTAAAGCCTACCAATAGTCTATATATATATATTTTATTGAGTCCTTTTTTGTTAATTTTCCCTTCTTAAACTTCATTCTCTGCCTCCCTTTTGTCTTCATATTTTTTTTATCTTTGCCCATTTCGTTTTCTTCTTTTGCTGCTCATTTTCTTCATTTTCTTGGAGCAGCTGGAAGCCAGACAACCTGTTGAAGCCAAATGTCAGTTTGACTGTATAATCCAGACCTAATCTTGATCAAACTCAAAACTATGAGGATTATATTATTGTGAAATTAACGTCTCTGTGGTGCAACAGGATTGCATCTTCCTCTTGCAAGCTGAGGGATCTGATTTTTGAGGCCTGGCAAAGATAAGACTTCATGTTTTGGTATTTTTCGGCTTCTTCTCTTAAATCTGATCTTTCGCACTGATTATGAAAACTCTCTAGTGAAACTTATCAGATAAATTGATGGTCAGCTTTATCAGTTCATGGTCAATTTTTTCTTCTCTTAATTGTAAAATGCCTTTCCACCAGGTCAAACTCTTTTATCCTTTTTCGTCCTTCCTTTCTCTTTCTTTCTTTCTCTCGTTCTCTTCTCTGCTCGAAGAGACTTTACTTCATCCCGCTTGCTCCTCAGTTATTACCATTACACCTCCCTTCACTTCTCTTCCCTCATTACTTCACCTTCTCTCATTCTGCATTCCTTCACTGTCTCTCTCTCTCTCTCTCTCTCTCTCTCTCTCTCTCTTCTCTCTCTCTCTCTCTCTCTCTCTCTCTCTCTCTCTCTCTCTCTCTCCCTTGTCTCCAAAAGATTGTTCTTGATTAGTCAACTCCGTCAAGGCTCACTACTAGTTTGAACAACATGTAAATACGGACAGTAGTGTGATTGCGTCATTAAATCTCGTACCGAATGTAAAAGAAACGTCAGCCAACAGAAGCCAAAATAACAGATCACATCAGCCACTCACATTCCTCTGAGACTGGACAAGTGGAAGGCGAAAGTAATGATTGTTGGAGTTATGGCTTGCGATGCCGTAATGTCCCTGCATGCATAATAACCGAGACTGGTCTATCATCTTTAGTTCTAAGACTCATATCCTCGTCTGTCTCATAATAACTGGGACTGGTCTATCATCTATTGCCCTTTAGTTCTATGACTCATATCCTCTTCTGTCTCATAATAACTGAGACTGGTCTATCATGTTCAGTTCTAAGACTTATATCCTTGTCTGTCTCATGATAACTGAGACTGGTCTATCATCTATTGCTCTTTAGTTCTAAGACTCATATCCTCTTCTGTCTCATAATAATTGAGACTGGTCTATCACCTATCGCCCTTTAGTTCTAAGACTCATATCCTCTTCTGTCTCATAATAAGTTGGAGTGGTCTATCATCTATTGCTCTTTAGTTCCAAGACTCCAATCCTCTTTGCCAGAAACTGTGTCACAGCAGTGCCAAATCTATGCATGTAAGAGCTATACTGCTCTCACACAGTTTATTAAAATTTCTGTATCAGGCAAAATATTGCCTTGAGCAGAACGCGGTGTACGAAAGAACGACACACGTTGAGTTCTTCTTTGAATAACGAGCTTTGTAAGAGTGCTGTGGGCATCAGCTGCGTGTTTACTTTCAAATGCAAGATGAGTTTCTTCATTGGTTTCTCCATTTCGTGTTACTTTTCTTTCCTCGTCTCCTTTCCCAGTTGAAGTGGGTCTTTCAGAGGCGATTTAGGCAGATGGAATTATGTATGAGGCCGCAATCAAGAGGATTCCAGGGGCTTTTTATTTGGGAGGATGGGGGGAGGGGAGGGGAGGGAGGGGAGAAAAAGTGGATCAGCTGATGGAAATGTCCGCTGAAAGAGGAGGGAGGGCAGTTTCTTTAAAAGAAAGTATGCTGAATAAAAGAGAAAAAAAAACGGCTAAAGGACGGAGGGGGTCAGCCTAAAATAGTAAAGTCCGTTCCCTTCCCACGAGCTTGAGGCGAAATGCGAGGGAAATGAAGAGAAAAATCAAATAGAAGAGGGCCGATCCCCGAGGCCGTGGTTTGCTTTTCCTCTATGCAAGCAGCATACATAATTTTGTTGCTTAAATTGTATGATTACAATTGTTGATGGCCTAATTTGAAAATCTATGGTGCTGCATGTAAACTTGGCAAATATGCTCTCGAATAGTTCCTACAGGCTTGTAAGCTGTGTGTTTTCCAATGTTTGGGACTAGAATGAGAAATGGCAGTCGCCTAGATGCTCACTGTATATAAGTCAAGAGAAATAGAAAAGAAAAAAAATGAACGGCCGCCCTGTAATGCCGGTAGCCTTGGAGGCGAATCTACCACCTATATGCCCTTGTGTTTATTAAGTCTCTATAAAGAATTTTACTTTATGAAATCGGAATAAGAGAACATATGTAAGAATAGTGAAAAGATTATGGATAATATATACTATTTATTTCTTTATGTTTCTCACTCACAGAAAAAAAATAAAACCCCCCAGTCAGGATCGAAGACCGAATTCTTAGCTGCCCATTGTCCTGACCACTGAACTATCGTGCCGCTAGAATTGTCATGCTAGCAAACTAGACTAGACCGCATGACGTAAAGTGAATAACGTCACAGCTGCTATTTTTATCCATCCCTGTCACAAGTGTACTGCAGATAGCAGATTAGCGCTCCAGGCACTAGGATAAATGGAGGTGGTCATGGACGCAGTTCGATTGTACATGACAACTGTTGTATTCAAACACATAAAGTCAAAATCGCTCTCAACTTGGCGTTCTTACCCTTCTTCATCATATCCCCCTCCCCTTCTCCCCTCCCCGCCACCCACCCCTTCCCCTAATATTCGGGCTCTCAGGTCACTATCTTGCTCCCGGCTATTTTTTGGAGTGTCGATTCTTTGTTGCTCTGATCGATTCCGGTCGATTCCGAGGGGCTGAAGGCTCTGACCAGAGCTCTGTCCCCACCGTCATCACTTGACCTGATAACCCCTTGGTCTACTTCAGGGTTTAATTGAATCTCCCACCCAAACTTCTCATCAGTTAATGCGGTGCGCTAGTTCTGCTTAACGACACAGAAATGGCAGAGCTGCGGTCCATTTTTCCTTCTGTTTTTGATTTGTTTTTCCCTAGGACGATTAAGATTCTAGGTCAGTTAAGGTACGAGTGCTTCGCTGTCGTGTGGATGTTATTTTGTCCGGGTTATAGTGGTTCAGTTCAGGTTTATTTCCAAGATGTCGTTGGAACATCACATGGATATAAGACACATTTACATACTAAGATGGTAGAGCAGTCACCATGGTAGAACAGTGTACACGTTCAGTAACCAGGAAAGAATAACTTAAAGTCATAATACAGACATCCAGATAAGGAATGGGTTCTGACGGTAAATTAGATAGACAAGTCAAGTATTTAGTGTTAGTTGGGAAAATTTTCCCAACCCCACAAGACGTTGTTTTGCAATAGAGTTTATCAGTTGGGTTGCTTTAAGTGTGTTAGGGTTTTCGAAGAAATACCGTGGGATATAGTGAGTGGCTAAAACAGTGATACTGTAACATTTCATATGCAGCCACTGAGCCAGCCAAATGGCAACTTGCGCATTAACGATGGGATCTCTTACCACTGTAAGAATTACATTAACTCTGCAGCTTGAACGCTACTTAGGGTGCATTCAGCACCGATGCACTAATGTCATTCTTACGATGGTAAGAGATCCCATCGTTAATGCGCAAGCTCTCACATGAGGTCTACATCACTAAATACAGAACTGAGACTGAGACACCAGGCCCTGAAAGTGATTGAGGCTATCAAGGTTTTGCTTGAATCTCTACACAAATCCATTCATTTTTGGCAAAAAGTAATTGTGGATAAATCTGAGGTCTATGCGAGACAAATTAGATCATAGTCATCATAATCATAATGATTAATTTATACAGCGCTAGAATCATCATAGAGGAGTTCTCTAAGGCTCTAGATGACTTTTAAAGAAGAAAATAATGTGTTTTTCAATCGCAATTTTGTTCGAAATTTTGTTATGTTGCATATGGAGGTGGTCATAGACCCAGTTCGATTGTACTTCAAAAAAAAAAACAACAAAACCACGGGTCAGAATACCGCTGACTCTAACTTAATATAAGCTCTCACTTTAGTCTTTTATATCATAGGGTGACTTGGTCAAAAAGCGACTTAGCCTCATTTTGAATGGCTGTAAGACCTGTTATTACACATTAACACGCATTTAATGTCTGTGTTGACATAGAAAGTCGTTAACCTCTGACTAAATCATAATTATGGGACATGACCTTACACTGTAAGTCGGCCCAAACCACAGACACGAAAGGGTAAACTGACAAAAGTGTCTGCACAGGAAGATTGAAGGGGCTTTGGGGATAGGGACTTATTGGCGGATGGGGGGAGGTAGGGTCGTGACTTAAAGTGTAGCGCTTCAGTTTCTGTCTCATGTTATCCACGATAAAGAGAATTAGACTCAAAACGGTATCAAATGGATAGACACTTTAATTTTAGTTTCCAGCAATAGTATGTTACTCTTATCTGGCTTTTGATAGTAGCAGTATCTATGACACGTTCCTAACATTTCCAAGCCATCAGAGAGTAAATGAGTGAATGAAAATTTTGACCGGGAATAGTTGCGGTCAAAGTGTTTTATAAACGGAGCTTGGTATGTTTGAGCGACATAATTAATTTATCCACTAGAAAATATGGAACGACATACAACTAATGTCTGTCCATCAGCTGGGTTTTGTAGGCTGTAACTAGGAAAGTGGTTACGATGGTAGCGTCACGCGATCTGCATCACTGACGTCACATACTAAAAGATTTCTTCTTAGCCTATTAATGACGTCAGATGTTGAGGGCTAATCTAAATAAGCTTAACTAAGGACCATGTTTGTATTCATGTTCTTTTATTTCGATCTCCGTAAGATCTGATTTCATTTTTTTTCCTCATTTCTATACCTCCGTAATGCCTTTTATTTTCTCAACCTAGTCCACATGCTTAAACCCATCAATTACTGCTCCCGTCATAAAATAAATTCATTTGTAAGCACTTTGGGCCAAATCTGTATCACGGCCAAAATTAATGTATATCTATGGGGAACTTTGTAGATTTCATCAGACGTCAGTATCGTGGAAATCTGGTTTTGCAGAGTCTTTGTGCATTGCATACTCTAATGCAGGAAGAGACACGTCTCCGACGAGAGCGAAACGAGAGCGAAAGAGACACTTTAAATCTATAAAGACCGTGCATCAAACTTCCTCAACAGGCCGGAAATTGCATGATGTCGAATCCCCAGCATATTTTATCCGCTTTATCCATGCCAAGATCCAGGGAAAAAGCGACCACAAAAAAATGGAAAAAAAAACTTATGGCCTGATCAAATCCTCTTTTCGTGCATTTGCAAATGTCACCATCACAAGTTATAGAGACATATTATGATACCAGTGAGATAGCTAATGGAGGCTGATTTTCATATGAAGCTGGTGGGGTGACATCTCTAGCAATATGGTCTCAGAAACATCAGCACATCTACTAATAACATTTCGAGGTAGAATTACAGCTCATTAATTTTTTTTCCAAAGGCTGGTCGAACTGTTAAAAACTGTGCTTCAAGAGAATATTTTCCTTGACCTTTGGCGCTTACGTCCACAAAATATTCTAGCCAGGTATTGGTTGACCCTGAAAAGGCGCTTGGACCATATAAAGTGCGAACTCAACAGCAACAGCAGTGCTGTTCTGCTGTCCTCGCGACTATTTCTGCATAGCGCATGAATTTGTTTGTGACAGGGAGACAAACGATACAGGGAATCCTTAAACTCTAGCAATAAGTACTTCGATGTGTTTGGAAGATATGATGAGTCCATCAAACAGAATCACCGATGAGGATTCATTTCCATATTTATCAGCAGAAGAATAAGCACTATACTGAATCATTATTCTAGATTTGATCAGCTCTTCACATTTTTTAACACTGCTAGTCAGCCGAGATGTCTATGAATACTATTGCATCCGGTATTCAGTCAGTATAAAGACAGTGGGGGTAATCCCTCTTCACAATAACAATGCGACCCCATGAGAATGTAGTGCCACTGGTGACGTAGTTTACTACACACTTGAATGGAATGACGTTGGACTTGATACGAGATGAGCTTAGCTCGACGTTTCTGCTAGCGGAAATAATTGGAAACAATACCTTTGATCATTTTCTAAGAATAGCTTGCTGACATGGGAAAGAGCTTCGAGCGTTCACTATCATTTCTTTGAGAAAACAACTTCTTTGTGACTATTTATCATACGATGTGAGAATTACGAGTTATATTTAGTTGTGTGCTGGAATGGGAACGGGGAAGAGTATCTGCTGTACCAGACCAACCATGACATCTTAGATTATCTCCCCTTAACGAATATACTGTTCCCAAGGAAAATCGATCGTTGCGTTCTTCCAGCTGATCGAAGCGGTTCGTGTATCTTTTTCTGTTTCTTATTAGAAATGGACACCGGGATTTTAATATAAACTCAATGCCGAACAGTTTATGAAAGACTTGATCAGATCACGTCTACTGTTCTGATCGATCTTGAATGACAGTATTTACAGAGCTTGAAAAGTTAAACTTGCCCAGCAGGGCTTAGATCTATATTAGAACAGGATCAGGTAAAAAGACATTTTGGTCAGACTGACACATCACATAATGGTAGATCTAAATCAGACCAGCTTTGGTAAAAATTAAAAAGTTCTTCTCAAGAGCAACGTCTTCTTTAGATTCAATAAGGAGATGGGACTGGCAAGAGGTAGTGCTGGGCGTATTCGAGTACAGGTAATAGATTGCTATGATTACAGCTGAAATATTCTGACTAACTGACTACTTTTTGCTCATTAATTCACTGCCCGATTCCTGAAAACATAAGTAAACTGCAAGAAAAACAAGCTTCCAGAAGATGTTACTGACAGAAACAAGTCATTCTGTTGTCCATCCCGCAGCTAGACCAGATAGCTTCTCTTCCCCCCCCCCCCNCCCCCTCCGCACCCAACTATCAATCACATGTAGGTCTTTGACAACTATTGGTTTTTTTTTTCTTCTTTTGGCCCTATTAACATTTTGTGTTATTCTACATATACCACTGTGATTTGGGGAAATATCTTCCATCGAGGTTAAAATACTTCTTTTGCCCGATCTTTTAACGGGAAGAAAAAGGAGAGTCAACGCCCAAAATTTTTCACAAATGTCTTTCCAAAGAGGTCACCTCGAATTTTGATTTGGTCCCCAATTTTTCATTTGGCTGGTTTTGACCGCGTGCGAATACATAGGTCAACACACTTTATTTTTTTCATCTAGAAGGCTCAAATAGTACCTGGAACTTTAAAATTGGATGCTTTATTTAGATCACAGGTCATTTTACATATTTCTACACCCTGACACTGGCTGGCAGGGTCCCCAAAAAGGGGGAATTTTATAAACTAGCGGATTAATTGGGTTGTACACAATGAGTGATTTGCCCCTCTAATAGGTGTCACAAACATGCAGCTGGAGTAATCAGCAATCACGATGCCTAAATAATTGAGGTATCGCCCAGCAACAGGATGAGGGGGTTTAAAAGGGGCTGAGGGCGGGGGTGTGGAAGTAATCGAAATCTAGATTAGCTTTCAGTTCAGGAACATCATAATGTTGCTATCACCGTAACTAAGACAAAGTAGGTTATAGTATAGTCTAGTACGTCTGCTATTTTCACCAAATAATTGTATTAGGTTATAGCTTATATATCTTTGCATAGGTTGGTTTTTAATAACTTTGAATCCCTGAAATCAATACAACTGAACTAGTCATATATAAACCTTCATTTATTTCCGTTATGTTAGGTTTAGGTTCAGTAACGATAATAGGGCGTACCAGTTTCCGTATATAGATTGGTCACAGACTTTAACCGAATTTTTGGTCTGTCGGGTCTCCTTTTCAAATCATTTGGATAGAAATTAAATTTGCACTGAAACCCATTAAGACATAAGGTATTGAAAATGTGCTTCCCGTGTTCCCGTTTTGAAAACTGCATTTGTTGACTCCCGTAGCTTCGAACTGAGAAATCATTATGTATGACCGAATGATTATAAGTGCAATGTATTTCAACAACGATCATAGGTGACAGATAGGGGTGGGGTGGTGATGATGGGGAG
>JAWQUT010000067.1:599186-611157 GCA_033807755.1 Ellobium chinense | reverse complement strand
GAGCCTCTGGATATAAAGCACGATCATCAAAATCGAGGCGACAAATAACGAAAATAGGAGCCTCTTAAAGAACCCTTGCTTTAGGAAGGAAGAGGATGGTATGGAATACTTTTGGCCCTCGCTCTATTATTATCGTAACGTATGTTTGTTAGAAGACAAGCCTGCACATGACTTTCGATGTACCTAAAACTCCGAGCCTTCCTCGTTCCCTTGTTAATAATAATAATAGTAGTAGTAGTAGTAGTAGTAGTAATAATAATAATAACAATAATAGTGATAATAAAGTTTATAAATCTTGTATCAAGGCTATTGTTCTTTCATGGAACGTATATTAAATGCCCAACGATGATAAAAAATCTGATTGACCGGCAGCTGAGACGCCTGTTGTGCGGACATCTCAAGCAGATAAGCTGACATTGAAAAGTTGGCTGGAAGACGGTCTTGCTATCTACAGACATATCAATCAATGAGGCTGTGGCCCTGAGACTGCAGGAATCTGGAATTATACGTGGGTATTTTTAACAGAATAATCTTTCTAAACAATTATGTTTCCATGTTCCCAAGGCAACACAAAGAAAAAAAACAAAAACTCGCTACCCGTACAGTCAGAAAAGGAGAGCGTGTTTACAAATGGCGGCAACGCTTAAAATTTTCAAGACCATGCCACACCGTCAGTAGGCTGTTCTCAATCAGTCAACTCCACTAATGCTCTCTACAGCTTAAGCAAAATGTAAATGTAAGTAGTAGCGTGACTGCGTCATCAAATCTGGCTGCGAAAGTAAACCATACATCAGTCAATACAGCTAGTGTAACGGATTATCAGTGAATACAGCTAGTGTAACGGGTTATCAGCCAATAAAAGCTAGTGTAACGGATTATCAGCCAATAACAGTTAGTGTAACGGATTATCAGCCAATAAAAGCCAGTGAAAATAATAATAATAGACCATTTCAGCCAATCATATTCCTCGGAAAACGGAAAAGCTGAGAACGTATAAGCAATGATTACTGGAGTTGTGGCTTGTGATGCCCGGATGACCATGAATGCATAATGGCTGGGAGTTTAGACTTTTACAATCTGAGACACAAGACGACCTGCAAACTTGTGTGGGGCTGGATGGAGAATTTTTTTGTCCAAAGGCAGTTCCAAAACTCTATTTCGCCCATTGATAAAAAAATGAGAAATATAATCACAGATCTGTAACCTTTGAATTCTCGGCTCGTGAGCTCTAGTTTCTAACACACCTAAACTCTCATTCCCTCCATCCCCATCCCCCAACCCCTGACCATCCTCCCATTCCTCCACCCCCCCCCTTCACCAAAAAAAATGACATATAGATCCATACAGTAGATCTAATTTAGATTCTTTAGGCTTTAGGTCCTTTCTTATCAAGGCGAATCAGTGCAATCAGGTTGCCGATCGATAACTACCTTTTCCATACATCCAGTGTTTCGATTAAACGGTCAGCTGTTCTTTTCATTCATTTGTGAGACATAACAGAAATGAACACCGCCACTCCTAAGCCATACTTGAGGCAATATTTCGGGGTTCATGGGACAAAGGCAAATGTGGGACATCCCAAAAAAATCGAAATACTGTGAGCTCGAAGACTTGATGAAACTTTCTCAGGCTGTCACGATTGTTATGATTTTCATAATTTGTTGTCAAATATGGCTTATGAGCGGCAGTGTTCATCTTCATTAAGTCTCGCAAGGGAGTGAAAAGATGTTTGACTCCTCTTAATAGCAACTCCTCGGGTGCAATTACAAGGGGCTGTGACTGTGAGCATCAAAGGACTTTCATGACAATGAAAAAAAAAGGAAATGAAAATACTGCTTTTATTTACTGCGTAGCAAAACTGTCTTACTATGCCATACAGCGGTATTCATCTCAGTCATAATACATCCATATAAAACAATAGACGTCACACATTGAAATACACAATTTCAGGGATGATTCATCTTAACAAAATCATTGCTAGTCACCGCCGTGCAGCGCCCTGGTCGCCCAGCTCTGAAGCAAGGTACTCATTTATACTGAGTAGAGTGAAAATCAGGGGTTACGTTTCTTTCCCGAGGACATAACAGCGTTACGTGCCCCTTAAGAAACAAACTTAGAACCTTCAGACTACGATTTCGATTAAGCCTAGGTCGCGAATAAGGAGACTGCCGCTATGCGGTATCCAATAAGTAAGCGCTCTTGATGTCATGAATGGACACGCGGAGAAGACCAGGCTATGCGGCTTGAAAGGGTTACCGTCACAATAGCGGGTTACCGTCATAACAGTGGTACTATAATGGACCTGGCTTACATTGTCACCACAGCTCTTTGTCCACAGTAATTACAGTGGTAACGGCCGCTCTGCACGCATCTTTATAGCGAAAAGCTGGCAAGGTTCTCCTGGAATGGCCAGTCAGTGTGAGAGAATGGTCAGAGTGGACATAGTGGCTGATTGGCCAGGAGCACGCTAAAATGACGAGCCATCGATCTGCACCATCATTCAATGGTCATCTGTAAATAAATGCCTGTTCTGGCATGCGCAACTCCACCACGGGGTCAATACACCAAGCTGGCCGACAGCTGACCTCGACTGACCATCATTCACCCTGGAGCCATCACTGGGGGTTTGGGTTGAAGCGCTGGTCATGCTTGGTCACGGGCCGACAACATGGCTGAGCAGTGTTTGGAATTAGATATATGGGTCAGGCTTGGCTTAATGTTACATGATGTCAAGAAGCATGAATTATGTCCCCTGAGAACTGAGTATTCGTTCGTGTGAACGTAAAACTCGTACCAACAAAACCGGTCAGAATTTTTAGGCCCATTTTGATGACGTCATCAGGATTCTTGCCAAAACTTTTATAAAGGCAGTTCCAATAAAAGGACACGTCAATAACGCAAATTTCTGAAAAGCTTTGAGTTTAGAGCACTCAGTGTTGGTTGTTTCTAACAACATGTATTAAAAATATAAACCGATACAGGATGCTGCCAAGTCAAAGCTTTATAAAGAAGTAAGCGTAACTGAAGTTGCATTCTGCTGAAATTTCCCTTGAGGAATTACATAGGAAATAGTATTCAAATACGTGATTTCACGCCGACGAAATACCTGCTTGAGATCCCCTATTTCTCAAAACCCCATATTATTATTTGTGAGATACAAGATTTCAAAACTGTTTATTTAGGCAATAGCCAACTAAATAACAATAAATTCAACGATTCAGAATGAATAAAAAGGAAAAGAAAAAAAATTGTATAGGTCAACACAAACTAGGATCCTCATACTGTCTTGCAGTGACAAAACAGCGTAAGACGTTGAGATCAAATTACAAGTATATTGTGCTTTGTAGCTGCACGGAGCATACTCGGTGCAGTCTTCGGTGACGCCCAAAGAGTTCATGGTTCAATAAGCTCCGGATTGTATCTTGCCTTTGAACCTTCCACCTGTACTCTAACATCTAGGTCAGCAGACAGGTGCTTTTTACAGAATTTCCATGCTCTACTTACTTATTTAGGGTTGTGCACTGGCCGCAAACAAGAGCTCTCCAGGAGTCCATGTCCCTTGCCAATCTCTATTGCTGTCTTTAAGATACATGTATTACCCAGCGTCTCGGCGTTGGTTTGATTCCACGGCAATTTTGCTGTATGCATTTTGTAACCAGTGAATCAGGTTTGGCTCAGTGCAACCGTCATCGTGCCGGAAAGCCGCGATCTCAGACTCAAGCTCACATACACATAATAATTCCAAAGCAGTCGATTTCGCTTAATCACAACTCGTCGGAAGCACAGAAGAAAAATGCGATTAAATGGAGCTGTGATTATTCAGTGGCATTTATAAAGAAATTTAGCATTTTGGTATGTAGGAATGTTGCCATTAAGTGGAAGGTGCGATTATCCACAATGCCACAAAGTGGAGTACACTGTAACCTCATCCATAGCGGACAGCAGCTGCAAGTTCGGATATTTGGAGTCCTCAGTCCAACGCAAGGCACAACAAGCTCAAGAATTTATAGGTCGACTGAGAAGAACGAAATGATCAATAGCAAAAAAATCGGTTTCCTGGGAAGGTTCAGCTTGCACCCGGAAAGAAAAAGCTGGTCGCCGCCGTCCCTGAAAGAAGTTAAAACTTTAAATAGTCCAAGTCCAGTAAGTACGGCACACCCTGGAATTCGCTGATGACTTGGATAATTCAGTTAATCTTCAGATTTATTAAGTGTTTGATGACGTCCCGTGACATTAAGCTTAGCCTGACCCAAAAAACAACTTTAAGTGACACGATAATAACCTGTACTGTCAGGAACTCTATAGAGCGAGTCGGGAAGGCCAGGCGGATCTCACGTTATGTAGGTCAAGCGCAGTTCCTTTCGTGTCCGGAACCTCCGGTGCGTATGCAGGGGTAGTTAATTCATTTCTGCATCTGGCCCAGGGTAGTGTGTCTTACATTGAAAGCCGTAAGTTTAGGCGAAAAGTTCTCAGCCTAAAGCATAACCCCAGCTCATTAATTTGTAGATCTCCTGAAAAGGGCAGGCTGAACAATTAGGTCATGTTTTCTCACTCAGTCTTCCTGACAACAATACAACATTAAGATGAAGCTGACCTAGATGCAAATTCAGTTACACGAATTTGTTACTGTAATAAATAGTCTACAGTAAAACACGAAAGCAAGACGGCCATCGTGTTATGTGGGTCAACCGCGATCCCTTGCTTGTACAGAACTTCCGGGGAGTAGGCAGGGATGCGTAACTTTTTATGTATGGCACTCTACCCCGAGTAATCTGCATCACATTGGAAAGCTATAAGTTATAGTATAAGAGCAAACGTCGGGATCTTCAGCCTGAGACATACATCAAGAATTTTTAGATTTCCTGTAAAGGGCCAGGTGACTAGTTAGGTCATCAAGTCTGTCTCATGCTTTGTGACATCAGTATGACATAAGCTAAGCTTGACCCCGACCTAAGCCACATTATGAATTTAGTCCTGACGTAAATCGCCTATAATAGTGAGATGGAAACACCAAGTAGACCTCACTATATGTAGGTTAGCCATGGCCTCTCGCCTGTCTCCAACTTCGAGTGAGTATGTTAGATTAGTTAACTCTTTTATACACTCGATCCGGACTCACAATGGAAAGATGTCGTTCTCAGCCTGAGACATGATCAGCTCAAGAATTGATAGATTTTCCTCCAGTGACCAATCTTTAAGCTTGACACTTGTTTTGTGACAATGTAACATAAAGCTCAGCTTGACCCGAATGCAAATGTTGCCTGGTTCTGCCAGAGACCATCAACGTCGAGGCAAGAAAGCGAGGCAGACATCTTGTTATGTAGGTCACACGCAGTAAATGAGGGAAACAACGGAGAACGTGGAGCCATAATACAGCATTCACACGTGATTGGTTTATTTGTTGTCTCTTTTTGCAAAATTTTATCGATGGTGAAGAACACACACAGATACTTTTTTATAATCCAACTCCTTTGAGGGTACCACGGCGTTGATTCGTAGCTTAGTAGTTTTTTCCGAGTTAATACAGAATCTTACGACTTTATTTATTTTCCTTCACGTCTCTTGATGTTAACATTACTAATTACTAGATCTATTTCTTTTTTCCATGCGTCATTCATGATTATCCTAAACATGTTGTTATGCTCTTTACATGGGCTTTTATGCTGGTGATACGCTAGAATAATTTACTTTCCCTCGTAGGTATTATTTCTCTTTTTCCTACATTTCTTGTTGGCTTAAAATACTCGCTATTCCTTTCTTGGATTATAACACTGTTATTTTAAATACTTTGCACTAAGTAACCTCCATCCTGCAGTGATGGAGTGAGACGAAGAAATTCAAAGTTCAAACTTTTGCATCCGATGGTCAGTTTCGTAACAGCTCAGAGGACTCCATAAATACCGTAATCGATTTCCTTCCTGGATGTCCCGCCGTGGGATTAACTGCCCATCAAATGCCAAACGTGATGCGGAAAACAGGCTGGTATCGATGTTGATTGAAGGCACGAATTCCCTGGGTGATTACGCGCCTATCACCTGCCAGGCAAGACTGTCTTCATTCCGATTAAATGCCAAGCATACTGGCGTCGGTATCGATGCTGCATTAAATAGGAAATCAAGCCGATACCTTAATATATGTAAGACATATTGTCAAACTTAGACTGTGCTGAAACGTAATCAAGTTTGGTAACAGGCCTGTCGACAGCTGAATGTAGATTTCCATAATATTCTAAGGTGTAATTTGAATTGATTATCCACTCTTTAAGTTTGGTATCGATATTTGCATTCGTTGTGTGATACCACGCCTACGCCTATGAAGGATCAAGTGTTGTTACGTTGCCTGATTTGGTTTAACAAAAAGGTCATCCCTGTCCATTTGCACTGTTCAAGACTAGACTAATGACGACTGGAGATACAGGCGCGTAAAGACTTGAGACCGCCTCAAGTTGCACAGTACTGTAAGAAGTTGTTTGATGTTGTTGTTTATTTTGTTGTTGTTTTTGGGGCGGGAGGATGGGGAGGGCTGTGTTTTTTGTAATCTTTTAATCTTTAACGCAAAGAGATTTAGATCATTTGTAAGCATGGAGGTGACATTTTATTCTGAAGTTGTATCAAATAACTCCTTTGAGGGTACCACGGCGTTGATTCGTAGCTTAGTAGCCTAGTTATTTCCGAGTTTTCTCTAAAATTCATCCGTTAGTATGTTAGGTTAACATTTTGCTCACTAGCTTCGACGAACGTCCAATTTCCAATCCGGCCCCTCCTCCACCACCATTTTCGTCGATCGTTGAAGCTTGAGACTGCATCCTAAACTGATCTAACTATTACAGTCAAAATACCGTGATGGCTGTCTTATCAAAGTCTCAATTTGGTCGAGTTTGTCGATTGGTGTGATCAGTAATTACTGTGCTTTGAAGAGGAGTTCTCTATCCATTGATTCGCAAGTAGATGTCCCTGCAGTTGAGTTACGTTTGATTACATGTAATTTAGTGTGTCTGAAGGGAAAGCAGCTGGGAATTGTAGATAATGACTTTCTAAAAAACTCGTAAACAAAGTGTTCATGCACACTTTTCCCAGGTGGAGAAAAGACACAGAAAAGGAGGTCTCCTCTATCGCGGAAAAAAAAAAGGCAAATACAGGTTGTGCTCTCGACTGACTGGACCAAAAAAAATCCCATGTTTTCCCAGAAATCTCTCTCTCTCTCTCTCTCTCTCTCTCTCTCTCTCTCTCTCTCTCTCGTTCTCGTTCCCTCGCTCGCTCTCGCTCCTTTCCCTTTTGTCTTGCTCTACAAACGCAACATTCTAGCGAGTGTGGCTTTCGAAGTGGTGCTCATGAAATCCCACTTTAATTTTCTAAACGAATCTTGGGTCTTAGCAGTGCTGTTCTCCTCCAATCCATGTTTTCATCTCCCCTCTTGACATTCACAACACAAAATCAAAACCCTTTCAAAGACTCGCCCATGATATAAAAGGAGAGAACAAGCATGATGGAACACTTCAATAATATTTGATTCAATCGCACCGTTCACATCGGGCAGCCATTTTTCTCCGAACATTATGCGTAAACCATTTTCATAGTATTGTAAAGAAACTCTGCAGACCGCTTGTTTACTGTCGCTATGAACGTTATGTTAAACAAAAATGATATAAAGACGTTTAGTATTTGAAAACTGAAAGCAAATCCATGTGAGTGAAGCATTTTCCACGACCACAATGTGTAGACTGGACTTTCCTTCTGATGGTAATGATAGGATTGCGCATTTTCAACCTCTGATTACTAAAATAAAAAAAAACAACATCAATTTCGTCTCAGCCTCAGTGTTACTGGACTCTCACTCGCAGATCTGTGAAGAAGGCACTATGTCTATGTCTCATGAATTGGTGATGGGACTTGGAGTTTAGACCTGTATATTATTATTCTTATGCTGTGCTGAGTCCATAAATTTAACCTTAGCTGTTGTGAAGTTGTTCACATAGCACTGAAAATACAGCACAGTATCTACTTTCAAAATATATATCATTTAAGAATCTGTAAATAAAGCTATATCTATGGAACACCTACCATAAAATTATATTCATTTATTTGAAACATAGACTATTCAGAGTCTCCCTACTTCAAAAAAGGCACTTCAGGTTTATAAGAAACTGAAAGCAGGCGTTTTTCCAAAATTCGATGCCTGATATATGGGTGTTTTTGACATAAAGGGAAATAAATATGGAGGTCATTTTCACTTGACGCATGTAGTTTTATTTACTATTAAATAGCATAAAACTTAAATGAATGCCAATTTCAAGCTCAGTTTTGTTTGCAATGATTTTATACATAAACGCATTTCTGTAAACACTAGACTACAAACGCAATTTCAACTGAAATGCGTCACCGAGTTTTGGAAAAAGCTCTTTAATTAGATCTGGGTTATCTTCATGCTACTGGAGAGGCTGTATCAGACACCACTTTGTATTTCATTGAGTTTCATTCTTGCGGAATATCGCGGTAGACTGCAAGTATGAAATGTTCGTGCACATCGTGAATGTTACTGTTAGCTGATGTTTGTCCGCCTACACAGCACAACCTGCTGTGCTCTGGCTTTTTTGCTTGATTAAATTTGCAAAATCTGTGACTCTTGCACAATAGACGCTATGCTCCTAATGAATTGTCGGCGGCGTCCCACGCTTTCATTATTTCAGCAATTTCATTCTCTCTTTGTGTGTGTGTGTCTCTCTCTCTCTGTCTCTCTCTCTCTCACTCTGTCTCTCTCTCTCTCTCTCTCTCTCCCTCTCTCTCTCTCTCTCTCTCTCTCCCTCCCTCCCTCTCTCCCCCTCTTGTTTTTAACGATTTCACTTATCCGGACCTTGTGGCCATTATCGATTTTCTGTCTGCCTGCCTGCCTGCCTGCCTGCCTGCCTGCCTGCCTGCCTGCCTGCCTGCCTGCTAGTAAAAAAACAATAAATGACTGCGTTTCTCTAAAACTTATTTCTTGTCAGCACGGACTCTTTTAACTCCTTTACTACATTTGCCATTAATGCCTTACCCTTTGTTACAAACAGCTCTCGGACGTACTGGTACATCCCGGAAGTAACATTCCCGTGTCGTATCCGACGTACCCGTAGGTTATATTTCTCTTATGAGAAACTATTCCCATGTTATATAAGCTACTGAGCTCAGGCTACTTTGGTGAGGTCAGCACGTGAGAAACATGTGGTACCAGAGGGAATAATGATCTCTCCTCACAGCATGGTATCGCCAATGACACTCATTCTAATCTGGAACTGACAAACAATGTACACATTCCACTGATCGCGTTACTCGTATCCTCAGATGTAACAAAATGTTGCCCAAGATGATACCCACTTTGACGCTGACAGCTAATATGCGAGAGCAGGCGAAACCGCACTATCTGAAAGCAACCTTAACTTCCAGAATACCAGTTATCACGTGTTTACTTCGGTATCAAGTTAGTTAGGATACACCCCTGACGCTACGCTCCTGCGTAATGCACGGCCTAAACACAGTAGGCCTAATTATCAAACTCTTTGTCTTCGGACACAGACACCGGAGATTTCTCAAGTTACCCACGACGTACCGGATGGACGCAGTAATTATTAATTATCCATGACCTTTACACTGCACAGTCACTGCGACGAGGATACGCGGACGTGCGATCTGTAATCGATACCACTAATACCATGGGTACATCTAAGACTCCTGGCTGTTTACAGATCAGGGGCGTCTTGCATGGAATTGGGCTGGAGGGATGTCTCTACGTCCCTAATAATAATAATGCCACGGGGAGGCCATAATCTGTTTGGTTTGTACTTCTATACAAGATTTCCCTCCCTCATTCACTCCTAGAAACAAAAATCTCCAAACCTATGGCGAATTGATACGTGGAAATATACGGAAACGTTTGGGATTGAAGATCTCGATAACCTTTTGCGAATTTTTATTATATACGTATCATGGTCCGGCAGCTGACAACCGCGTATTAAAAATTTAGGATTCCAGAGACCGTGGCTTCTACACACAAAAATGGACGCCATTTCCTTTTATTTGTAAATACTTTCGGTGCGCAAAGCTAAATTCTGGGGAAAAAAGTGGCGAACCTCGTGGTGTGCAGCCTTGATTTGCCCACTTTATTTTTTGTAGTGTGCTTTCAGCAGACAGCATCTTGATTGCAGGGTCCCTGGGTAAGCTTGTAGAGTATCTTGCGTTGCCTCTTCTCCTCATCCTTACGTATAACGGATCAGTGGATCATTCTTAGTTAGCTGATACTAGAGATGATTTGACCATAAGTAGTCTATATTAAACAGACCTTTCTCAAAATTTTCAAAAGTGGTAAGTTCTATAGGTTAGGAGAAATTCTAAAGTTGCACCATCCGATGGTTACTGTAGAGACAGTTTGGAGAGATAGTAAACAAGCGTGCATTTGAATCATATAATAATGGAGCTTGGGCCCAACGTTGTTCCCGCAAAGGCTTTTTAATACGCAACGTAGAGGAATGAAACCTGGCGCACGTATGTAAAATGTTACAAACCTGTACGTGATCTAAACATTTTTTTCCGAGTCATAAGTATCATCTATCAATTAATGATTGCACATACGACGAGATAATGTACTCCCGTCAAGTCCGCCATTTCCGTCTCAGACCGGAACTTCCATTCTCAGATCGCACGACATTTGGCGACCGTGACTTGCATTCTCAGATCGCGCGTCATGTGGTGTGGTGAAGTTTGTTCATTAAATGTGCGGACCGGACGTAAGCATTGTTTTAGCTAAGCTGGAAGGAAGATGTTGTAAAGGGTGGCATTTTTGTCAACATGTGAGTGCCAGTCAGTGCCATGCCATGCCATGCTCTTATCATATGTACTTTGTGTTCCTCATAAACCTATCTCAAATATTCTTATCTACATCCTCCTTTCCTTTCCGTTCGTTGAACGGATGACTGCAAGTTCAAATCATTAAAGTGCCTCATCATGTTTCTCTTCTCCTTTTATATCCCAGACGAGCATTTTAGCTCTCTCTGGTTCTAGATACCAAGATAATACCCATAATCCCCTATTGACAGACTCGCTATAAGTTCTGTGTCCCTTTACTCACGCCTTTCTCAACACGAACCAACTTCCTGTGACGTCATCAGAAGTGAGCAAACTCAACGTTCATGTTTCCGAGTGCTCAGACTCGTTAAGTTTTCTTGGTTAGCTCGTCAAGTGTCGAGGCGTGCCGTGCCGCCCGCTATGGTCCATAAAAAAGGCACGGGCTAATCAAATAAATTGGCGGCAAAAGTGGGAACTGGCATCCGGCTTACTTGCAGATCGTAGAGCAATGTTGCCACTGGTGGGGATTTTCCCTACAGCAGGGTAAAACTGCTTTGCGAAAAGCCATTTTCCCTTACGCAGGGGAAACGGCTTTTCGTGAATTGTTGAGGAAAACTGTGGAATGTAGGATAATGTGGGTAAAATGGCTGGTTTTCTTATTCTTTTCACTATAGGATTTCTCTCCTATAAATTTGCTTCGACACTGTGCGTAGGAAAATGTAGGCCAAAACGAAAAAATGAGTGTAGTGGAAAAGCATATGACCAAAGTGGCAACCTTGCCATAGGCAATCTTGAGGGTTAGATATTGAATTTTTACTTGAGACCAGCGCCTGTAGGTGGAAGGGGGAGGGCAGCTTGCGGCAAGGAAAAATATTGCTACAAACAGGTCCGCTGTAGTGAGTGCGGCTGTTAAATGTGGATGAGTTTGAGTGAGTTTGTTTGTGAGTGAGGGCAGTTTTGGAGAGTTAAGTAGAATTTATGGCGGTGGGTGGTTTGGCATTCGATTTTTTTTTTGTTTGAATTTTTTGAAAAGCTAAAGTGACCGTGTTCGTTTCAGGATTTTCAGGAGACAGGAAGAAGTGCATCTGATCATGTGCAAGACTAATAGCGAAGCGCATAAATATACGGATATCATGTGCGTCTTGTATAATAATATA
>JAWQUT010000067.1:588781-599115 GCA_033807755.1 Ellobium chinense | reverse complement strand
GAAGAGGGGGGAGGAATCACCCAATAACACCAATTTTTTGAAGAGGCCCTGCTCCCAGATCTGTTCCTCCTTCATATCTGAGCTTTTCTACCGCCGAAACTAAACTGATCATGAAAGCTCTGAAATCACCCGAGCGTTATGTATTGAAATCACGCGCAGCCAAGTGGATGGCATCACTGATATGCCAGAAACGGCGATGATCGAGCAGTTTGGGTCACTTCCTGTGAAAGAGACACCCCTGGCGTCAACTTCAAAGCTGACAAAAGTTGGTGGGTGGCCCTGAACAGGGGCGTATAACGATCTTTACCTTGCCAAAGGGACGCTATTCTGCGTCTTCCTGCAAAAATACATTTTTCTAATTTACCCAACATTCCTCAATGAAAATGGCGGGTGAGACGACATAATCAGCTTTGTTTTCTTCATGTCAACAATAAGAAAAAACTTGAAGCAGTCTAATTCAGCCTTCAGAAAAAACCGCTGAAATCTTTCCCCGTAATGTTCTCCTTGACTGTACATTCTTTATTATGTATCAACGGACACAGGTCCAATCGGTCTCAGTTTCGGCCATTCATTTGCATATTTGGTTGTTGTTTTTTTGATGAGAGGAGTTATGCTAGTCACACTTTACCCAAATTCATCAGAAATCCCAGTATTGTTAGCACGAAATTCATCATTGTCTGCAAAGTCCAAAATCACACAAAGATAAAGTGAACAGAGGAAATATTCAGCTACATGTTCCTGCACCAAGCAGCCTCGTATTCAGGTCAGGCTCGTTTCCTAATGACGCTCCTTCTCGGTTATTGATTATCAAAATTGATGATGATGTTGGCGGGCGTTGAATTTTGAGGATGTTTATTTTTAATATGTTCTGCATGCTAAGTTCAGGAGTACATTTTTAAAACAGACCTTTGCTCTTGTCGTTGTTGTCTCTGCTGATGCTGCTGCTGTTGTTGTTATTGTTCTTGTTGTTTGACGACCGAAGATTGAGATCCTGTGGCGCGAAGTTTGATGTTTTGGGAAACTGTAGCCACTTTACTTCAGTTTGACTGGACCTATGTTTTTATGGGCATTTTCTTTCTTTCTGAGAGGTGGGCAAAGGTAGACTAGTTCCTCCCGGTATTAGGTGATGAAAACAGAAAGAAGTATCTACAACAAACAACCTAGTTCAAAATTTGAGAAACAGAATGACTCAGAATGCCCAATTTCTGAGTCAAAGAAGAGTTCAAAGAGCTTTTAAAGCCTAGATGTCTTTACAGCAGAAAAAAACAAAACAGGTCTGTAATCTATATCGCATCAACCCCAGCTAACATCTAACGGGCTGTCAGAACTCTTCTCCAGCGGACCATTTGAGGCGCTGTCCGCTTTGCCGAAGAGAGAACGAGTATCAATGAACCGCGTGATAGCACGTGTTTGTCCGCTCTGGTGCCCAAGGGACAAATGTGCCTATATTTTCTTTGCATCATGAAAAGGTTTGTGATTTTTTTTCCTAATGCGAAATCTGTATGCAAAATCATCTTACACCATATAAGTCAAGGACAGGAATGAGAAAATGAAGATGAAAAGGTATTCGAAAGTTGAGAGAAGATGAGGACAGAGTAAACGAGATGGTTCATGAAGGACAAATGGAGAAGAATCGAGAAAGGTGTAGAGGAGGAGAAAGAAAGAAGTAAAGGGATGTAGGGAGACAGGCAGAGAGTTGAAGAAGTTGTACAGAGAAATGGCACGAAACACTGAAAAATAGAGTGAAACTCCATTCAAGAAGCCATTGTTGTTAGAACATTTCCCTGCTGAACACACTGCTATTAAACATCTCAGCTGATTTGTTCAATGTAGAAATAATCCTGGATGACCCAAATCTTCTGATAATATTCCCTCAAAACTGTAGTCCCTGGGTGGGCAATTTCAGCATAATGCCACGTTAGTGGCACTAATTTCCTCCAAGCTTTGACTTTCCAGCGATGTCGTTTCGTTATTCTAGCGGGAGTTAATTCATGCTTAGAGTATACACATAAACTAGTTGCTATGAAGTCAGAGCTTTTCAGAAATTAGCGTAACTGACTCGACATTCTGTGAAACGATCCAGTTCCATTGTATAAATGAGGAATGCGCAAGAATAGTGGACGAGATTGTGAAGAAAAATGGAGTGGTCAGGCGATGGAGAGAGGAAGGAAAGCGAAAGAGAACGGAAATTAGCCGATTCCTTTGAGGCTGGAAATGGGTAGAACAAAGAGAAAACAAGTATTTGGAGTGATATATTGATGTTTAATTCCCCTAGCTACTGTCTTCTCACCCCTGCCACCCCTCTTCCACAGGTTTGTCCGTTACCAGACCTAGTCAAGTGCTGTACTCTTAAGAAATCATACTGGTCGAGTAACCATGGAAGTAGATGGGGAGGAAAGTGCAAAAAGACTGGAATTAGGGGAATTCTTTGAGGGTAAAGAGAGAGAGAGAGAGAGAGAGAGAGACAGATAGAACAAAGAGAATAGGGGACGAGTGTTAAACAGAGTGACGTCATGAGTCTGTGGTTCTAGTGCCCATGGGACAATTCCACCCAGAGTTTCATTGTACAGACAGACAGTTGTGTGTGTGTGTGTGTGTGTGTTTTTTTTTGGAAGCGAAATCGCATTACATTCCCATTGCATCATACTTTCTGTTTCCAAGCTTGTACAGTGTATACATTTTTGTATACATTCATGGTGCATGTAATTTGTTTTCGCAAGAGAATCGTATGCGATTGTGTATCTCTTTTCCGTGGCTTAATAAGAATATAAGATTAAACTGTGCATTTGTGTCATCAAATTATTATTTTTTTCTACAAACTAATCATTGAATCATTTTTACGCGGTCTGATTACTTGATATTAAATGGTAGTTTTTGATGCTAGTTATGTATATAATCTAGTCCATGCACTAATCTAATTAACGACTAACTCACGGTTCAGAGAGTGAAAATGTCTTTCTTCCACGGGCTTTCACATGTTTATATTCTTTTATGATTCGATACCCGCTCATTTATTAGATAGAATGGCCCAGGAAACTTCACCACTAAGATTGGACTATACCAAGTTCTAAGGTTGGGAAATGGGTGGAAAATAGCACCACAACCTACGAAGCCCCATAGTAATATTTTTCATTCTACAGTATTATATGACTAACTTTAGACTACAAGTCAATAAAAATTATCATAAAAAAACTACAGTGAAAAAGGCTTGTCCGATAATAGTCATGGCCTTGTTTCAGGAGGGCTATTTATAGTAACCAGCTATTTACCACTCTTTCGTATGTCAAGTGACATATTATTATCATTGACTTTCTGACATATCATTATGATTATTGACTTTTTGACATATTATTATTATTATTGACTTTGAACACCTCCTGCTAGTAGCTACCGTCCGTACAATCCCGCCTTCCCTGTACCACAGGTTTGTCCATTCCAAGTACACCTAAATGCTGTAAGATTACAGACTCATACCGTGCACTGTCCCTCTCTCATCGTCTCACCAAGGCCTTACACTAACAAGTTCTAGCGTCTCTCTGTGAGCTCGTGTGTGAGTACTGACACTTATACAGCACACGCCAAATTGCTTTTCACGGTGGGATTATGCAGGGAGGATCCTATCAGGCCGTAATCATCCTCCGATGAAAGAAAGCAAATCCACATTTCGTCCTTATTTACGTACGGTAATAATAAAGTCTATTCCACATGAATGAATTTCAAAGAAAACTGGGATCGTGTGCGGCCACTTTATTGGCATAAAGAAACCTGATTCCTCTGGAAAAACTAAAAAGTTACGTTCTTAAAATTTTGAGCTCGCAAATGAATTTTGAGACTGTCCTCAACTTCGGAAGAAAAGAAAAATTATACCGAAGATTTAATTTGAAAAATGAAATGGAAATATAACTTTTGTTTACCCCGTAGGGAAATTGGTTTTTCAATGCCATACAATGTTATACATCTCAATCATAATGTGAACACACAGAACAGTACATATCATGCACACATATAGATGCATTACATAACATTACAAATGAAACATATAAAAACATCATTGCTGGTCGTCCGCGGTGTAGCGCCCTGCCCTCCCCATCTCTAATGTCATGTACTTATTTACACCTGGATAAAGGGGAGTGAAGTGTCTTTCCCAAGGACAGCACAAAGTAAACCGCCCGGCTCGTGGGTCGAAAACACGAACCTCAGACTCAACAATCGTCAGTTTCTGAGTATGACTCACAAACCGCATGGCCAAGCTGCCTCCTTAATTAGACCTAATTATTTTGTTGAACGACAACATACATCAATACCGACGACAGAAGCTCGCCATCTTATGAACGTAGGCCAGTGTCGTTTGTATGGTGGAGAAAGCCACTTAATAATTCATGCCGGTCAAAGACTCTGGGGCTCTGAGCACAATTTGAGCGAGACGTCTACATCTGAGCACTCACCCAAGCTCTTTTTCATGTTTAGCTTATGCGTTTACAAGGAAACTCTGACAACGAATTACGTCTTTTTCATGCAGCACGCTATGTACCGGTGATTACGATGCTGGACCTAATGTTGTAAGATGATGGGTTCGATTCTTGTCAAGGCTGTCTTGTGAGTACCCTGAGAAAGCAAAAAAAAAGTTGACATTTTCGTCCATATGTCAGCTATAATATGTGGATTGTTACAATCAATCCAAACCGGGCAAAGGGAGGCAAGTTTGCTCCTCCACCAAAAAAGATGTCCCCGTAGTTTCTGGTGAGTCTGTGAGTGTTGAAGGAGGAAATAAGGACGAGGAGGGCCAGGCCCGCTGGGACCCAGACGTCAAGCCCAATTTGGGAGACATCTGGTTCATCATCGCTATAAGTCGCAACCAAGCAATTTGTCCTCAGCTACTGACCCTGCTTTACCAGCCACTTTCCGCATGAGGAAGAGCCCGGAGAGGGAGGAGGAAGAGCCCGGAGGGGGAGGGGGAAGAGCCCGGAGAGGAAGGGGAAGAGCCCAGAGGGAGGGGGAAGAGCCCGGAGAGGGAGGGGGAAGAGCCCGGAGAGGAAGGGGGAAGAGCCCGGAGGGGAGGGGGAAGAGCCCGGAGAGGAAGGGGGAAGAGCCCGGAGGGAGGGGGAAGAGCCCGGAGAGAAAGGGGGAAGAGCCCGGAGTGGAAGGGGGAAGAGCCCGAAGAGGAAAGGGGAAGAGCCCGGGGAGGAAGGGGGAAGAACCCGGAGAGAGAGAGGGGGAAGAACCCGGAGAGGGAGGGGGAAGAGCCCGGAGAGGGAAGGGGAAGAACCCGGAGAGGGAGGATGAAGAGTTAGAAGGAAGAGGGGGCGAGAAAGGATANNNGGGGGGGGGGGGAGAGATATAGGGACAGGATGAGTGACGACTGAGAGAGGAGAAGGCGAAATAGAGCGAGGAAGAAGGTTAATGATCAAAAAGGGAGGAGGGGAAGAAGGACGAGGGATAGGAGAGAAAATGGGTGATCGAGAGAAAGACGCAGAGAGAGAGAGAGAGAGAGGGGGGGAAAGAGAGAGAGAAAGAGAGTAGCCGATAGAAGAAGAGTGATCGAGCGAGCGAAATGGACAGGCCAGATGGAGAGGACGGAAGAGTAAGACGGACAGGAAATGAACTACGACTGAGGACTAGAGATAGACAGACAGAGAAAGAAAGAGACAAAGACTGATCTAGGAGAAAGGGAGGAGAGAAAGGAAGAAAGAAAGAGTGATCGGGTCAAGCGATAAAACTGGAAAAGTCGTTTTAAAGAAAAAAAAATGACAGGGTGGGTGGGTCTCAGGTTGTAATCATTATGTCGGTTGATAGCTGTCTGATCTTTCTCGATAACCTCAATTCATGTTTCTTTTCTCTTTTCTCCCTCTCTCTGTGCATTGTGTTGTGTTATATTGTGTGTGTGTGCGCATGTGTTTTTGTGTGTGTGTGTGTGTGTGTGTGTGTGTGTTTTTAAATCCACCCTCATTTTTGTTTTTCAATCTCCGGCTGAGCCATGACGTAAGACACCAAATTTCAATTTCCACTGCTGGAAATACACGATCACTGTGGAACTTTATTTAATAGAAGGCGACAAAGCCCTTCTAGATAAGCGACATTATGATATTGGAAGAGTAATTCAATTATCTTGTCTCACAAAAACTTACAAAAGGCCGTGGACACTGCTTCCACTCAGATGGATCTGTTTTCATATTTCAAAATACTAGTCTAGTCTAGACGTTTTTGTATCAATTTTCTTTACCTCAACTTTTGGAGGGAGAGTGAACTAGCGAACTGTAAAGTTTCCAGGCAGTAGGAAATGCCGTCCCCGTGAAATTCAAAATAATTGCGCTCAGATGTGATAATAATATGTGCTCGTGAATTCCAAATAGCTGCGCTCAGATGTGATGTGTGCTCGTGAATTCAAAATAATTGCGCTCAGATGTGATGTGTACTCGTGAATTCAAAATAATTGCGCTGAGATGTGATGTGTGCTCGTGAATTCAAATTAATTGTGCTCAGATGTGATGTGTGCTCGTGAATTCAAAATAACTGCGCTCAGATGCGATGTGTGCCCGTGAATTCAAAATAGTGACGTGTCCCATCATATCGCTTCTCTCCTTTATAGCCCGGGCAAGCTTTTGAAATCTCAACGTAAAATAAAACTCTCTTTGTTATTTCTGAATCTTCATTAACCACCAACTGTGCTGTTCTTCTAGTCTGTTTCTCATCGTACTTTCTCCTACCCTAATAGCTTTGTGTCGTGTCGTGTCGTGTCGTGCTGAGTCGTGTCGTGTCATAATGTGTCGTGTCGTGTCGTGCCTTGCCTTGCCGTGCCGTGCCGTGCCGTGCCGTGCCGTGCCGTGCCCAGAAGCCCTGAGATCACCCCCTAAGCCAAGTCTTTGAGAAGCGATCGAAATTTCCCCCTCCTTCTGACACGAGGCTTTCTGCGTGTTATGATGCGTGATTTATAGGAATTTAAACATCTTAAGCAGCTGCAGGACATTGAAATTATTCCACGAGAAATATTTACGGGCTGTGAC
Source organism: Ellobium chinense (assembly GCA_033807755.1). Taxonomy (NCBI): domain Eukaryota; kingdom Metazoa; phylum Mollusca; class Gastropoda; order Ellobiida; family Ellobiidae; genus Ellobium; species Ellobium chinense. The sequence goes on along the minus strand of JAWQUT010000067.1, from coordinate 592,114 downwards.
CATCGATTTTGCTGTACTTCACAGACACAAAGTTGACACAAAAATCTATGGCCCAGCCGTGACCCGAGGCCAAATTCGAGAATTTGCTCAATTTGAGAATGCCAAAACCGCTGAACCCATACAGCTGTAGGGAAGTGAATTACGTCAATGATTTGATTGCAGTACAATATAATTCAGAAGCTATTAGGTACGGATGATCTAGGACAGGCTCGTTATATTCCTGTCATGAAACGACTAAAAGAAGCAAGTCAAAACGACCAAGTTCTGATAGATCGACTAAAGTGAGTTATGGTGAACATGACATGTGCCTGAACTTGCTTCATTACTGTCACGCAAATTAAAGATACAAAGGCCTGTTTTGCAGGAATGAACCAATCGGTAGATCGGATTTACTTCACTAATTCAAATATTAACTCAACTTTGATGAGAAGTAGACTTGCTTCCGTTTGTCATATGACGACAAATTAGAGTGAAACCACATTAATATACAAAGTACTGTGAATGACAAGTTCGATTCAAGGTAATTTCACCATAACACTATGACAGGGTATAACTGTTGAACTTGTAATTTAGATATTTTGCAGGCCCAACTTTCAGCTTCCAAGATACGCATATTATGTGAATATGTCGGAGAAATACAGAGCTTCGTTTTGTTATCAAATTCCATGGTGATTTTCTTTATTTCTAGTATGGCATGGGCCGTTCTTAATTTGTCAAGCCCAAGAAGCTCCATATTAAACAAAGAAGTAGTACGATTGCGTCTCAAATCTCGCTTGCAGGCGTGAAAAACACGTCAACTAATAAAAAGCCAGTATAACAGACCATATCAGCCAAGCATGTACTTCTGATAATGAAGAAATGGAAAACGGAAGTACTGACTGCTAGACTTGTAGTTTGGGATACCCGGCTGAGTTTGCATACATGATAACTGAGAATGATCCACTGAGAGTGAGGATCTACGAGTCGCTTGGTGTCTCCCTTTCATCGTTCTAGTCTAGTACTCATGGGACATCGTGGCTTGTAGTATCACGCTAGTGTTTTCGGTGTGGTAAGATGATCAAGGTTTTGGACGCGCAAATTAATTACACAGGCATGCCAATCTGTGTAGCCCAGCTGAGGTCTAGCTGACCCACTATTTCATAACTCGAATAATATTTCATTTCCCCCGAGTATCCTGATATTGTGTCCGTTATTTCTGCAACACCAGAATGTATTATAATTATTTCCGTCCCCAAACTTGACCCAGTTTCATAGTCCCAGATTCCCTGGCTATGCACTAAATGGCATCCGCGCCTGCGCCAAGGGAAGATATTAAAAAACAGTTACCGGAAAAAAATGCTACGAGGAGAAACTTTCCTGGATAATGAAAACCGCGGCAACAAAGGCAAACGAGTGCGATGGATAACCCGAAAATAGGTCATCATCATTATTATGGATGGGCTGTCTCATTTCCTCAATATTTAATTACATACTAATCACAAAAGAGTTTCATAAGAAAATATTGATGTAGTCTAGGCTATCTCGACCGGCTGCCAGGACAAGCTGTTGAACGTACGAGAATTCATGCTGCCCCTTTCTTTTAACCTGGGTCAGTGACTCATTAGTAAATACGATTGATTTGTCAGTATCTGAGAGCCTGTACATTACCGATGGGATATCTTACCATAGTAAGAATTACAGTAAGTCTGCATAATGAAAACTACTAAGGATACATTCAGCACCAATGCTCCAATGTAATTCTTACGATGATAACAGATCCCATCGTTAATGCGTAGGCTCTCAACTATCAGACAACAACGTAATGAATGAAGACCACGGCATATATCCGATCAATCTACAAATCATCGTTGGGTTAGAACGAAACCATAAGCTATAAAGAAGAATCAGACCCAAATCAGGTCAGTAACAACACATGAGGCTTCCCATTTACTCGGAGATGGACTTCATTCTTTTCTGTTCCACACCTTGATTAAAAACAACAGAGAAAAACAACCAACAGTTTTCAACTTCTGTATGTACCTGCAAGATCGGCATCAGGGTAACGGGAAGCGAAATCAGTGATCCCCTCCCACCTCCCAAGCGTAAGCAGAGCCCAGTTACAATGACCAACCTTTACCCGTTGGTCTAAAACGTATCCTTCAAAATTGGAAATGAGTGTGTTGCTTTGTGGAGATGGGGTCCAGGGGCGTGTATAGTGTACTTGACGGGAGGTCTGTGACCCCTTTTTAAAAAGTTGCCCGCCAGGGTCCCAGCTGTCTTTCAATATGGGAGATACTGATGCACGGACGATGTGAACTTTAGGACAGAAAGTTTACCGTTTAAGTAGTGGGGACAACCCAAAGGAAAAAAAAATAGGTTCGCACTATCACTGAGTGTTTGCGTTCAGTGTATGTATGCTTGTGTGAGTGCATGTTCACGCTTGCATGTATGTTATGAATTATGATATTAGCATCTACACTAACAAAATAGAAGCTTTACAACATTTCCGAACGCTTTCCCTGTCCCTTCTTTCATACTGATTTCACTCAAATTAATAAAATTCATGATGTCTATTTCCACCAGTAATTTCAGGCACATTAGATTTCCGACCTAATTTCAGTTGGGTATTATCAGTGTGTGACAGGGGTCTCTCTCTCTCTCTCTCTCTCTCTCTCTCTCTCTCATTGACTGATGCTGTCATTGTAGTATGAAAGTTTAACCTCCCAGCCATGTCGATCCAATTCGCAGAATGGGGATTTAGTCTTTTATCGTATTATAATGTCAAGCGTTTGTCACTCGTGAACACGGGATTACTGGAGGCGAACAGAGGCCTCTCAGAGAGATTTTCAGGATTAGCTGTCTGTGTGATTGGCACACCACATTTAGAAGAATTTCTTTCATTCTAATCAAGAAAAACAAAAAAAGATTCATTCTCCGACTTAGTACTGTTTATGTAGTGCGTCAGATGTACTCTGTCATGCCTTATTTTGTTGTTTAGCTCTAGCCATACAATTTCCTCTTTTTCGATATCGTGTTATCAGTCTTTCAACAAGTACTAGAAAATAATACGGAACGTTGTTATTAGATTTTCCATTCATCAAATCAAGAATTTTTTTTAGGGTGCATTTTTAACGTGCATGGCATGTTGTTATGGGATGTCTATTGAATGAGAAACGATGTTAGATTAACTAACAAAAAAAAACAAAAAAAAAATGCGGCGCCATGCAGGAAATGAATAATAAAATCGCCCCAGGGACTGCGTAATCGAATAAATGTCATGACGTCACGACCGACTGCCTCAAACAGCCGAAAAGAACAAAAAGATGAGAATAATAGACAGAGCGTTACATGCCA
>JAWQUT010000067.1:572919-583786 GCA_033807755.1 Ellobium chinense | reverse complement strand
GGGGGTGATGAAAACGTTTACATCAATATGGGCGATAAAACAGATGAGCGAACACAAAGGCGTAAATCCATTTGGTATAACCGCGGGACTTTCCCTCTAAATGTACCAATGTTTCCTAGCGGTAGGGTCAGGGAAGAGAAATCAGCCTTGAGCAACACCTAGGGACCCTCTCTCTTCCCTATCCTTGCGCTTAACCGGAACTTAATTCCCAATCTTAACTCAATATTCCCTGAGTACCAATATCATAAGGCTATTAACAGGTAAATGTCATGATTGGCAACAGGCCATGGCCGCATGCTGCTTGGTAGAAAGCAACGGCACTGGTCGGGAAACAGTTGTGGAGTATCCAATCAGTGAGTGACTAATGGTCATGCGCCACAGGCATGCGTGATCTTGGTAAAGAACTTGTACCAAATGAACATAAGGACACCATTTGTAACGTAAACAGAGGTTAGAAGACATTCATAGATCTACTCACCACAGTGGACAAGAAGTCATCATGGCGTCCAGCCAAGCGTCTCAAGAGTTCATCCACTATCTCATCATCGCGGTGAAAGTCGTCGAAATTCTCCTCCAGCCGGGCCGCATCCTCTAGGAGATCATCTCCATTCTCTTGCTCCTGGTCCGCGATGGTCAGGTCACCAAAACCCTCTGGAGAACCATCCCCGCTGGCGTCCGAATGCAAGGGACTCTCCGAGGTGTGGGCCCAGACGCAGAGGTCAATATCTCCTCCCTCCATCTGCTGCAAGCTGATGATTATGTGTGTCTGTGCTCAGCGAGAGAAAGAAGTTCGACATAGGCTTACTCGCGTAAAGAATGGATAAATCTATAGATATCTTTCTTTGTTCTGGTACAGATGTTGCCTCTGTTTTATTGGATGTCACGAAATTGAAGAGCAGCTCTGTGGAAATAAGAATAAGAAGACACGGTTTTAATAGAGCCTGAATAAAATAATCCATTATTTTATATATAGAGCAATCTAGGCTTAAAACTGAAATCCTGACTTGCATGAACTTATTCATGGATCGTGGTGATGTAAAAGATTGTGCTGATTCGTGTCAAATCTATTTATTGAATTGAAACATATGAAAGTATTAGGAACAACATCCATTCTTCAAATGGGTATTGTTTGCCAGAACAGTAAATTTCTGATAAAGGGCATAGAGATGATGGCAAACATCAAATTCAAGTGTGGCCTAACTTTTGATCCGTGAACTCTAACCAAGGATAGCAAGACAGCTTTTACTTCAGCAAATTCAGAACATCAACTGGCTACTACATGAAGATTTACTAAAAAAAAAAAAAGGTTAGTTCTTTAAAATATCATGTCTTCCGAAATAAAAAAAAAAACTGAGGCCATCTGGCTACTGAGCACTGACGAAAATGGTGACATGTCTGACTTCATGGGTGTAGGTGACTTTTAAATGACATGAACCCCCTCCCTTAGTTTTATCACAGTATGAAGCAGTCTATATGGGGTACGACAGTGCCTTGGCGTCTGTCTCCATTAAACTGAGTACCAGTCTTGGTACACGTACAATACAGAGTGTTCGTTAGAAATTAGAACCACAGACACGCACTTGAAGGACCATTTACACAGAAAGATGAAGCGAATAATACAAGTTCGCAAGGAGACACAACCCCACGTCTTCCATGTTGTAACCTCATGTTCTTTGGTATACTATTATGAAAAGGAGTCTTAAGATCACGTGCAGTGAACGTCAGTTCTGCATAATCGCAACTTTTTTATATGAAAAAGTGGCGATTAAAGGAACTAATGATATCCACTGGCATTTATGTTCTTGAGAATGCAGTATTCAGTTGTCTGAAATACGTTGTCATTAAACAGAAAATGCGATTAAGTGGAGTCGGCTGTAATTATTGCACACACGGTACCATTCGGTGTTCTAGTGAGAAGCCACATATCTCTAACAGGATTCTCTGGCCACAATATTGTGAAAGGTTATTATATCGACAAAGATCAAGGAATGGTTTACTTTCATTCTGCTAACTCTATTCTTTTCAGTGAAAAAAAAACTCTTCCAACTCTTTGCAATGTTAAAAAAATATTACAACTGTGAATTGACACACATTTGTACGGTACGAACACTCGATAATTTTCAGGCCCTTTTAGTTCCAAAATCAGAGGATGGCTTGTTCATAAGTTTAACTGGAAAGACCTGAATCAGTGGCAGTACCGTTTCCGCAACTTAGGTGGTTTGACAGTGGGTTCTTATAATCCTTGAGCCCATGGGCGTAGCGAGGGTGATTGGTTTGGTAATTTAGCTCTAACATCCAACCAGAAGCTGAAATCTGCTAAATTATGCTTGTACACATTAAAAAAAAAGTATCGCTTCGTGTCTATACCTCAGTTATTTCACGTTGCACACAATACTGAAAAGGTACCAATGTCAAATATCACAACAAAGGTACAATCAAACGTCCTACGCCGAGACACTTTCAATTAAAACAAACATTAGAAAACTAAGGTCTTAAGATTGCCTTTCTCTTGCTCCATTCAAAAGAAACAGTAAAAAAAAAGTTAGCGGTCTCAGAAATGATTCGCATTAACAAAATAAATTAAGAATCTATTTGTCATGTGCTTTGCAATATTTGAATGTTTACAGGACCGTCTACACCATTAGCCTCTCGTAGCCAAAAATCCGGGAAGCTGTTCACGGCAAGACTCTTGCGCAAAAAGAAAAGAAAAATACAGTCAGCATGAACGGTAATCTATTTTTCTCCCAGATATTCATCACCTTTTTTAAAAAGATGCTCTCCAGACATTGCCTTTGAATGCAATACATTGTGCAAATGGGAGCGCTGATCCTGTGAAACAGTACATGGGTTTCCAGGTTATCAACGAAGAAACCAGCCCACGTTAATATAATCGCATTGTCAATGCTTGTAGATGGCTCATAGATGATACGGTGCCAGGGTGTTGTTTGAAAAACTTTCAACAGACTTTGGATTAGTTAAATTGTCTTCAATAAACAGATAATATACTGATAACCTCAGATTCACAGATTACATAGACGTTACGCCCCTGCTTGAGCCAATGACGATGGCAGTACGTAGACATTCTGATGGTCAATATTTATCAGCCCTAAACACAGGTCGTTGACCAAGTGCGTAAAGCTAGTCTAGTCTTTACCCAGCCTGAAGATCAATTTGAAAGGGAGGGTGTCTAGACGTGATAATCACAGTAGATCTATTTATATTAGCCAGAGGCTGAGGGACAGTCTTCAGTCTCCAGTGGAAGGATCTTCGCCAGCTTTTTATTCTTCGTTGATAATCCCACCAAATTTCCGAGGAAAGGTTCAGAAAATGGGCTGATTAATATCTTACGTCCACACGTGACGCTATCATAACTTTTTTTTTTTTTGCACTTTGACGTCTTTGACCATCGGTAGATAGGTTCACACCAGATTTTATTACTTTAATTTGCTAAAAATCTTACCGAAGATAATTAGGTAAGAAACAAACGTTACTCAGTAATCTCATTAGTAATGTGGCATAGCACTTGGAAAAATCTTGCAGTCTAAGGTGCCACGGCTGGTCACTCACACACAAAATGCAAGGTCCTCATAAACACGAAGATTTCTAAGAGTCAGTAAGAGACTGGTCCATACTTCTTTTCTCCAGCTTTCCCTGGATATGCCATATAGCGATGTGGTAGTGCCATGCTCAAGCCCATCTAGGCATTCGTACTGACCATTTTTTGAGATGTTCATGAAACAATCCGTTACTCACACTCTCTATTATGCCAAAGGCCTTCATAAAATAAGACGTGATGCATTCAAGTTCTCAGGAATGTCTTAGCAGAAGTTTCGATATTTTATCTAGACTGCATGGGGATGAAAAGTTGTGGTCTTTTTCTACCTCTACGAATGCCTCCCTTCCATACATCTAGACTAGACTAGATCTACGTCTTCAAAGTGAAGAGTATGGGAAATGTAGGAACCAACGAATGCCTCCCAAGGTATAAGGTAGTGAAATAGTACGGCTTGTTTAATATGGTTTAATATGTAAAACAAAACCACTGGTACACGGTGCCAATGTGTTGGTAAGGGGAAACTTGATGGGTTACAAATTTTGGCGGTAGGCCTGTTTAAAAACTGAAAAACAAAAGTGCATAAGAGTACCCACGAATGCCGGAAAGAGCCTGGAAAATCATTGTTGTACACTGATCGGTTTCCAAGTCCCATAGCTTGGTTTCAGAGGTGGTCTCTGTTGGTCATAAACTGTAGCTTTCGACCAAGTGTGGTCATCCTTGCAGTGTGTAAAACGATGTCTGATCCTTTTCACACCCACAGAGAGGAGTTTCGAATCTGTCGATCCGGTTCAGTCCTTAAGTAGCAGTCCCAGTTCGAAGCCTGAGACCACTCCATAATTTGAAGTTTGTGCAGTATTTCAGTTCGTAAGTGAAACGAAATGTTGAGAATAAAGAACCTGGACTGGAACTAGTGGAACCAAATGCAAAGGATTTCCGATTTCTTCAAGTGGCCGGGAGGGTCAAGGTCATTAAACCTGCTAGGGACGGGCCGTCTCCCATTTCAATACTCGATCTTCGATTCACATCAGGAATCCACAGGAAATTTATTCGAATACTTGAATCGATTGAATTTCAAACAGGCCTACAGTGGAGAAACACCAACACTTCGTATGTAAACAGGGTTATTCAGTACAGAATTTCTGGTCGCGATTTTTCTTTTCTACAGGAAAGTCTATCGTTAATACGTATTTTTGTTAATAAATACACCTTTGGTCGGTCCCAAGATGTGCGCGTTATATGTCTCTATTGTACATAATTGTTATATTCTCTGAATCCTACCAGTTATTACGCAAGATTTTATAGATTTGACTTTAAAGTAGTTTTATTGTAACAATATTTCAAGTGTCAATGGACTTACCCCATTTATACATAATCAATTACCAACAAAAACAACAATAAAACTGTTGAAAGTTTGTTTATGTCTCCACGCTCAGGTTATCTGGCAATGAAGATTGTAGTTTGCAAGATTTGATTATCAAAATTTCATTCTTTGTACAGACACACTAAATTACCAGGGATTCACAATCTTGGATTTCACACAACCCCTTACTGCAACCAAGCACTGGCTGTTTCCTTTAACCATCCCAATCCCAGTAGTCTAGTTACTTTTCCTAAAAATTCATGTTTTCAAAACACGAAGTAGTTATTAAGTTAAATTGTCTGTTTCCTTAGCCCCTAAAACGTTACTTATACATCCGAGACTGATGACCTAATGCCCTTGCCTCATTTCATTCTTTGCATCTTTTAACTGGATTTGATAAATCTGGCAGGAATTTGGAATCGTACTGAATTTCCGATTCCGAATTCTCGAGTATTTGGAGTAGAATCGAGTTTCCAATCTGTGCTATCGCCCATCCCTAAAACCTGCTGTATTTAACCCCTTTGCTAGACTTTGTCCATCGATGGATTGCACGTACTAACCCTTTTAAACCAAACAGCGTTTGGACATACATGCCAGTCCAGGAGGGAGCATTCCAGCGTCGTATCCGACGTACCCCGACGTTTATTTACAATGTAATGAACTATTCCTACGTGCTGGGGTGCGATATGGCCTTGCCTGTAATCGTGATGAAGCGACTAGTCTAGAACCCCAACTCAAACAGACCTACTTACAGGCAAATCAACTAACAGTTATTTCGGTGACACCAGCGCTTGACAAATCATAATACAGCGAAGGGGTTAACTGTATCAAAATAATATCATTTCTTTCTCCTCCCATAGCCTCTCCCCTCCATCCCTCACCCCCACGTCACCCCATCCCTCACCACCACGCCACCCCATCCCTCACCCCCACGCCACCCCATCCCATCCCCCGGGGCCCCATTCGAAAAACACATTTTCACAAGCAGCACAACTTACTGTTAGACTTCCTGTAAAGTGCTGTGACGGCAAAACTTCGCATTATTCATTATCATTATAATAATAATAGATGTAGATCAATGTCCACATACGTCACCGGCTTTGGAAATCTTCTAACAATAAGCTACGCTTACTAGACTATAACCTAACGATATCACACACGCTTGAGAGCTTAGCTGCCCTTGAAAAGCACTGACCGGAAACAGGACAAAAGCAGGTCATTACAAAAGAAAGCTCGTTCAATTGGTTTCCGCGTAACATTCCATTTGCCGTAGTGGATCAATGTTATTCTTCTCTTGTAGCACCGAAAAAATGCGATAATAAGCCAGTGCACAAAGGATACTTTGTAAGCATACCAGAACACTATAAAATAGTGGGACCTCTTGACCTCGAACCTCGTGTACTCGAACCACTCTCAGCACTGAAACTCTCCTTATAAATGTAATAGTTTGAGCCCAAGTTTCTTGTTACATTTTGCTCACGTACTCCAACATTTCACAAACATGAAGTTATGAACGGATCCTCTGGAATTCCAGCTGTTGAGTCTCACTGTTTTGTATAGTGCCCTAAATTAATGTTTTCCATAATAACGATATATGATGCTTTACTGTAAATAACTAGGGCACGCGTCTGGCTTTAAAAAGCGGTGCGCAGTACCAGTTAAGACGCAAACAGATGCAAGGCACTAAAGCAACAAATATAATAAATGTAAAAGAATAAACATGTATTACATGATAATAATAATATACTATAGCAATAACACAAACTATAATCTTTTGGTTATGAAGAGAAACACATTTTTTTATTATAAACAAGGCAGATAGCTTACTGGGCACGGGATATAGGGCACTGTGCTATTATATTATAGAAACTGTGACCCAGAAATTAATCCATGGAATTCCAAATGGTGTAAAACTAAAATGGGGTTAGGTCTTTATTCATTGTGCTGCGAACCATTAATAGGGTCAGAACCACATTATGTGACCCTCATACTTGGCCTTGTCCTTTTTCCAGACTTTCAATGGATGGCGTAATGGTGAAGATAATATTAGTGGCAGTAATGGTTGCGGTGCTAATGGTATTGGTGGTTGTAGCAGTGCAGATATTGAGGGCCATTATCGTTGTACTTGTGGTAGAGATGGTGTTGGTAGTACCTGGAGAAGTTGTAGTGGTGGTAGAGGTGGTAAGATGAGGATGAGGAGGAGGTATACTAGGTGGAGTAAGAATGACAATAGTACTCATGATGGTAATTGCAGTAGTACGTATTAACATTTAAAGTAGTAGCAGTAGTAGCAACAGCAGCGTTTGTAACAGCAGTACTAGTTGTAGGGGTAGTGGTATTAGTATTGGTGGAAGCTGCAGTTTTTTTGTAGTGGTAGCAGCGGCAGCAGCAGTAATAGTAGTTGTAGCAGTAGTAATAGTAGTAGCAGTTGTTGTTGTTCTTCTTCTTCTTCTTCTTCTTCTTCTTCTTTTTCTTGCTGCTGCTGTTGTAGCAGTCGTAGTAATAGTAGTAGTAGTAGTTGTTGTTGTTGGTGTTGTTGTTGTTGTTGTGTTGTTGTTTGTTGCAGTAGTAGTAGTAGTAATAGTAGTAGCAGCAGTAGTATGTGAGCAGTAGGGAAGTGTGTTAAAGTCATGGGTGAACACAAGGCTTTAACATGGAAGTTTGGGAATAATATTCATGTCGTCAAGGCTTCGATCAACACAAGTTTCCAGTAGTTTTCCGGCTGATTGACCGCTCTCAGAAAAGTAAAGCCCCTCTTTCCATGCTCCCTTTCGCCAGAGATTTTTTTCGCTGCTTGGTGTCAAGTTTTAGTCCCAGAATGCAAGAGTATATTGAAACTGGATCGCCGCCTCTGTCATTCCACTAAAACAGACTGAATAACGACCTGGTCAGTGGCTTTCATCTCATTTAATGTCATGGCATTTAAGTGGTACATGTCAATGGTTTCCAGGTAATTTGCTTATGGGAAGAGAAACATGTAGTCCGAAACAGACAACAATCTCACTGTGTTCATAACAAAAGTGTATAATTTTCGTCTCAAAACTGATCCAACTTTTCAACTACTCAGCGGTGAAATGACAAAAGGAAGTAAGTCCTCTTTTCATTAGAATTGAGTTAAGTCTACTTTCTTACTCAAAAGTCCTATATCTAGCAAGTGATTCATGTCCCCAAAACAGTCTTTATTTAGCCTGTAATGTACATATTTTGCAAAGAAGCAAATTCTGAGACAAGCCTTATTTGCCATGATTTTATTCTCGTTCGTTTTTCAAAATTGAGTCTTTTGGACTTGCCTCCTCTAGCCACTTCATAGTCAATCTGGATACTCGATGCCATCGATATACGAAACAACCGACATTGTTTGCTCGGTGGCAGTTGATCTAGACCCAATTACTCCCGGCTGGTAACTTGAGAGCATCTGAAAGAGTTCTTTCTTTCTTTCTTTCTTTCTTTCTTTTTTTCTTTCTTTCTTTCTTTCTTTCTTTACTTTTTTTCTTTCTTTCATTCATTCTTTCTTTCTTTCTTTACTTTCTTTCTTTACTTTCTTTCTTTCTTTCTTTCTTTCTTTCTTTCTTTCTTTATCCCGTTGGCATCCTTTTCACCCCTCTGAACGCGTCCAATGACGAACAATGTCTCTTATCACACTAAACACATCGATCGAGCTCGTGGTTTCAGACACCATCTTTCACTCCCTCTCCCTTTCTCTAAGACAGTTAGTCTAACATCCATTGAAAATAACGTACACATGTGGACCACACAGCTCTGAAATGATGAGTGACAGGATCAATTATCTCAGTAATTTTTTTTTTCAGACTGATGAGTTTCGGTGAGATTTTAGGGTTTGCGCATTTACGATGGGATCTCTTAACTTCTTTATAATTACTTTCACTCTGCATGTTGAACGCTGCTAAGGATGCATTCACCACCAGTGTCATTCTTACGATGGTAAGAGATCCTATCATTAATGAGCGAGCTCTCAGTTGGGAAATTGTTTCAGGAAAACAGAACTGTTTTAATTTCCCCGTTTGGATATTGTTTTATAATGCCAAACAGTGTTGCACTTTTCATTCATAATGCTGTACATACATATCATAGAACGTTACACGTCATACGTAAAAGCATGCACACATATTACAAATAGAATTGTATGACAAAGTCATTTGCTAATCACTGTGATGCAGCAAGAACTAATCTCCCCTCCCTCCCCTTCCCCCAGCTCTCTAGCCAGGTAATCCTTTACATTATGGTGAAGAGAGGATCGACAGTTCAGGATTTTTTCTCAATTACATAACAATGTAAAAACCAACCGATTCGAGAGTCGAACTCACAAACCTCAGATTGTGAGACCGACTCACAAGCCTCAGGATCACCCTGTTTCACCCCTGTTCCCCCTCCCTCCAATTCCTCCTCCCCAATCCATCCTCACCCCTTGTCATTTGTGAAACTGTAAAGCAGTAGATTTATTATGTCAGTTTTACTGATTCGGTATTTATCTCCGAACTTCCCGGATCATAACTAGTCGATTTCTCTATCCCTCCTCGAACAAATTATGTTGGGGAGAGGCAGGGACCTACGGTGTCCCGATTCCAGGGACATTTCTGACGGACACAGTGAAATTCACACACAGTAAAAATCATCTTGGTAATTTAGGAAGAGGCTCCCTCCTGGAGAGCGTATCGACCAAACACTGTCTTGTGTTAGGAACCCCAGTCGAGACAGTTTTATGACTCTGCTTTTTGCTCACGTCACGCCCATGGCAGCTGTCACCTGCATCTGGGCCTTTTGCCATAACCAACTTCCGGTCACATTGAGTCCGCTTGGTGCCATCGAGCATGATGGGAATGGAATACTCTCAAGTGTTATTATTATGTATGCATGGTCATCTGGGCAGCGCAAGCCGCAGTGCCAGCAATAATTACTTCTGCTTTTCACTTTTCCATTGAGAAATATGATTGGCTGTTACGTGCTACTTCCGGGATGTATCGATTCATTTAAGAGTTTGTTACACACGTTAGGGGTGTGCATGTACGGTGTAAGTAACGAAATGAAAGGGTTAAACTATTCGATTCTATAGCTCTACTGCCCTTTTGCCCCGTGAGAATGCTCATTCTCTCCTTCTGCCCCTCTCTATCTCTCATTCTTGCCCTGCTAAAAATGGCGAACTCAATGTTATTGTTACGTCGGTAGTGTGTGTACTCAGTACTCACCTTATCGAGCAGTGAACCCAAGACAGAACAAACAGACGTTAAATTCTGGCATGCGAGAGTATTCAGTTTCCATTGACCATCAGGAGAGTGACCTCCTCATTACACAAAGAACCTTCTACGTCACAGCCACTAGACACTAAGTAGTGGGTGTGGCACTGGGAGTTTTATAACATAACCAATCAATGGGATCCACACAATATCTACTCTTGGCTTGGCGTATAGTCGCACGCGCAATAATATATGATAGAGGAATGGAAAAAATAATACATTATATAGAAGGAGGTCACCATTCTGTTCTGTTCTATGGTTTCCATCATCGTGACCATATATCGAGGAGGGGGGAGGCGGGGGTTCGAAGGAAGGGAGAGAATAGTTTTGTGTTGTTGTTTTTTTTCCGGGGGTTGGGGGTGTGGGATGGGACGCAGAGCAGGCATAGACAAAGGACTATAACAGAATGATAGAGACTACATGTTGACAGTTGTGTAAGGTCCTCTATAATTCTCATCTTCCTCAGTATTAGACTTAGACAATACCAACGGGCGTAAGCGATTATGGATGTCCACATCAGTTCACCAGCTGTCCATATTAACATTTTCTCTACTGTATTATGTCCCCTTCCAACTGTATTGTGTCCCCTTCCAGCTGTATTGTGTCCCCTTCCAACTTGATTGTGTCCCCTTCTAACTGTTTTGTGTCCCCTTCCAACTGTATTGTGTCCCCTTCCAACTTGATTGTGTCCCCTTCCAA
>JAWQUT010000067.1:555489-572914 GCA_033807755.1 Ellobium chinense | reverse complement strand
TGTGTTGTTGTTTTTTTTCCGGGGGGTGGGGGTGTGGGATGGGACGCAGAGCAGGACTATAACAGAAAGATAGAGACTACATGTTGACAGTTGTGAGAGGTCTTCTTTAATTCTCTTCTCCCTCAGTACTAGACTTAGACTATACCAACGGGCGTAAACGATTATGGATGTCCACATCTGTTCACCAGCTGTCCATCTTTACATTTTCTCCACTGTATTGTGTCCCCTTCCAACTTGATTGTGTCCCCTTCCAACTGTTTTGTGTCCCCTTCCAACTTGCTGGACCATCCAGATTTTTTTTTCTCTCTTTCTCTTCATTTTCTTCGTTCATCATTAACGTTTTCCAGTTGTTACCAAATTCCCCAGCTGTTGCTTTCTCATTAGGTGCCTTGTAAATCTTGCTTGACTTCTCCTCGCTGTTGCAAGTCATTTCCTTCCGTAATTTGATTTTCTTCAAGACCTGCGCATTTTTCATTATTTTCTGTCCAGGATAATTTGACATTCGTCTTATGAACCACATTTCTTTGGCTTCCAGTAATTTATGTTTTCGTATAAACTGATGGTCCAAGCTTCACATCCATACAATAAAAGTAGCTCCTTATACACTGTAGTACTCATTTTCATACTTTTTTTTCTCATTTTGTTTTCAATTATTTGTCTGTTCCTCCCCTGCCCCCCACCCCCTCTATTTTACTCATATCGTGTTATCCGACCTTTATTAATATCATAAAACTGTCCGGGGACACCTGGGCCTTGTTTTAGTACTATACTCTACCAAGTCATTATATTACTGTATATTCAAAAGCAATAATTGTAATGGATGATCCAGCACATTAAGGCCCATATAAAACACGTCAATGTTAAGCTGATCAATGTGTTTCTAGAACAAAGAATCAAGAGACTTCTCGTAACATGTCACGCTCTCTGGGTTGACATGAATCTTTACTGCTTTCAAAATTAACCTACATTCAACACAAAACAAAGGTTCACAACACGTGTGAACAAAAGTAAAGGAAGAAAAAATGTAATGCAACAGATTGAGTGGAACCGAAATTGTTTTGGCTCNTATATATATAATATTTTATAGAATTGCTATAGAGTAACATGAATTTACTTCCTTGCATTGGAGAGCTATACAGTGACATGAATTAACTTACCTGCATTTTGTAGTTAAATAAAGTAAATTTATTTGGGAACCACGCACCCCCCCCCCCCCCCNCCCCCTCTCCCCGGTCCCTTTTCTACCAAAAGGGCATTCTATAAAGGAATACAGATGGTGCCGTAAATATTGGCAGCGCAAATGGCATGCTAGTCTATCTAACTTCATTCTTTCAAGCCTATTCAAAACAGGGAGGAATTCGCTCTTTCTCCGGTCCCAGTAGGGAATTAGACTGCAAGCGACATTAAATAAAACTAAACGAACGAACAAGTGAATGCAAATCAGAGTGGTAGAGTGAAGTAGGTCATACAGACATAGGAGTGAGTGACTTAACTACAAACCAGGCACGTACAGCGAAGAACTGACAATCCTTTTTAAACTCACCGGAAGTTAGAGAGGGAAGTTGATCTACCCCTGCCTAGCCATCGAATGTTAGAAACACACAAGGGAGAATGCTTTCCTAAGCTTAACTCTTCAAAGCATTTGGCTTTTTAAGACACAGAGTTAACAACTCTTGCATACTCACCGGAAACAGTAGACACACAAGGGAAATGGTTTTCTGAAGAACTACGCTTTAGTGCACTTGACACATAGAGATGGAACGATGCTAAACCATTCCCCCACTTCTGTCTCTTCCATGGAATCCACCACCCTTGCAGTGCCCGTTCTCTTACAAACTATTTCCCTGATCCCTGAAAATATTGTCATGCCAAACAGTGCTGAGTAAGCGCAACAAGTATAATATGGTTAAGATTGTTTGGTTCTTGCGATCTCGGGAAAGGGACTGGCCTTGTATCCTGTGGGCAATCCATAGCGAAGAATACGTTTTGGATTGATGCGCACCAGTCACATTGAGGGAAACACCTACTAGAGATTTGTTAGGAATGCGTCTTCCTTTGCCAGACCCAGAAGAAAAACTCGGCAATTTGGCGGCAACCATCTACAGTTTCAAAAAACAGCTTTGTGTCGTAGGAGAATAAGGCAAAAATCAATCTTGGTAATGAATAAGGCAAAGATATAAGTATAGAGGACACCACTCACAAGTCAGTGTATTATTTTCCGTCTCTTCCGCATTGGTCGCGGCCATCTTAGCTTGCCTAGGGACTGATGCTTGCTCTTCTAAAAAGGGAGTGTGGCTTGCTGATGTCACCCAGTCACCAAGACTCATTAGCCTGATGTGATATATGGATATGTCGGACACATGATAATGGTATTTCCGGTGCGTACGGGTACGTCTAAGAGCTTTTTAAACAAAGGGTAAGGACGTATCTGAACATCACATCTAGCGCAAGTATTAACGACACAAAATGTCATAATCTTCAAACAGCCGAGAGCTTGCTCATGAACGACAGCATCTCTTACCGTTGTAAGAATTACATGAATGCATTGGTGCTGAATGCACCCTTAGGAGCGTTCAGCATGCAGAATTTATATAAGTCTTACAATGGCAAAGTTCCCATCGTTACTACGCAACCTCTCATTTATTAAGTTACAGGTATCTCCCTCCAGATGATTACTCCTGATTACTGTGTGTTTTTGCAAACTTTGTTATATCTGAAGAAGATTGGCTTTGAAATTGCATTGGATATGGCTCAAAAACAGGGATTCTATTTCGATTCACTTTTAGCTCCGAACCAGCAGTAGAAAGAGAATATCATGGGACACGCACACAATAGTGTTATCCCTTCAAAAATATTCAATCCCTTTGCCGTCTTGTTCGTATTCTCTACTTCCGGTCACCTCTAGCACATGTACAATGCCTTTTCATTGCAAATCGAGCTCCTAAAATTGGCGAAAATTCGCAGAAATCGAACTGATTTTTGTCAACGTTTTGTGGAAAAGGAAGCGGCCATATATTGCAATACAAAAAGAACTCCACGAGAGAGAATTGTGGCCATCTTAGTTCTTGTATTAAGAAATCTCCCATGAAATCCCGCAGAAACAGCATGTTACACTGTGTTTACTTGGAAACATGCCATGATAGTGTTAGTTAGTTAGCAAATTTACGAAAAAAAACATGCAGCGCAGCGCTTTAACATTTTCACATGCAGTCATAAAACTCTCCATGACAATTGGCGTTCGCGTTGTGTTAACGTTGTGTGGACCTTTTATAGACAGCTTAACCATAGACATAGCTATACTATTAAAAAGTCAGTATTATAAACTCTTTGATCTTAGATTATAGAAATCACAGGAACAGCTGCAAGGTCACTGGCGTGGGAAATCAATGGCATATCAGCATTGTGTGAGAACATATTGAGGGTTGGTTAACACGCGTGTTTATCATACAGTACGATAATAGCCGCTTGTGAAACGAGACTTGGGCCCCTGTCTAACCGCTGAGGATTGGGCACCTTAAATACACCTCAATTATGACCCACAGTGAAATATAAAACTACCAATTTTCAGACTCAGAACTTCACATCTGAGAAAAATAATCTACCCGAACTCACACCATCGCGCTTTGACGATTCTCTACAAAGTGCGCATAAAATCTCTCATGACACTTCCGATCGTTAGGAACATTGTTCTCAACTTCGTTTTGAACGAAATTCCAGTCAACAATATTTCGTAAATTTAAGCTTCACACTCTCGTACAATATTAGTGGCTTTTTCAAGAGTAGTGAGCTGAAGTAGGTGCTCGTACCAAAACTCCAGTTTGTTTACAACCATTACCAATCATTACTAGCAGTATCAACTTCTGACGAATGTGGGTCAGTCTGTACGTGACAAACAAAGAAACGTACAATAGATCTAACTCAGATGAATAATCCAATGTAGATTCGATTCAGGATCATTCAATGGAAACTGTCCACTTAGTTACCATGTAAAAAAGCAAGTTGTATGCTACGGTATATAACCAGCGTTCACAATATATTCGTCTGTGCCATGAAATGACAAGACATCCATGTGAAGATGCATCGACAATATGACATTAGAATTGGCTGGTGGCATAACTAATACTACAATCGACGTGGAATTGCCCTTCATCGTAATACATATAAATACACTGAAGTTGGTTCTGAGCTGGAAACGAATCGAGATGGCAACCATGATCTGTTTGGCAGCTTTCCTGTTGGTTTCATATCTCCAAGCCATTTATCACCCCTTGCGGTAGTTACTAGTATCTAGTGTCAGTCAGATTCGATCTGTAGTAGAGAATATTGGTTTTGGGGGAAGAGGGAGGGGAGTGGGGCAGATTATATTTAATTCCTTGAGCCAACATAAATGTCACATCAAAGGATTATTGATCCAGAGAGGATGGCAATCAGATCGCCTAAAATAGCTGTCACCTAATCGGTTCCGATCATCATTTAAGGATTTGCCCCAACGCTAGTCAATGAAACCTCGTGAAATCATTTTAATATCGTGGCATATTAAGCGCAATAACCCTCTGCGTGTGTGTGTGTGTGTGTGTGTGTGTGTGTGTGTGTGTGTGTGTGTGTGTGTGTTTCAGAATTCGTTTCTTTTGTGATTTCATGTCGCAAACGTTCAACTGTGTTAAAATCTTAAGATTTTGCATCAGGTAGTTCTGCGACTGTGCCTATAAAAACATTGAGAGCTTGCGCATTAACGGTGGGAGCTCTTATCATCGTAAGAATTACATTGGTGCGTCGGTGATGGAATGCACTCCTAGTAGTGTTCAACAAGCAGGGTTAATGTAATGCTTACGCTGGTAGGAAATCCTGTCGATAATGCGCAAGTTCTCGATTCCGTTTAGTACATGAGTAACCATGTTTTGAAAACTGAAACATTTTTGCGCTCTCGTGTTAATGTTTGAGAATTGTTAATTACAGTGGTAATTGTACCAAGCGACGATATTCTTTAAATGATATACACGTAGTAATGCTGTTTACTTGTAACTCTAGCCTATTACACTATCAAATTATCTCTGTTCAATTTGTCTGCAGATGAAATTGCCAATTTCTGATCGAGTTCATAAATGCTGTAGAAAATTTAACTCCAGCGCTGAATCATACTAGGATAAAGCTAACGGGACGAGTTCATTTTACGCCAATGTATTTCATTACGAAGCTACCTACAGCCATGAAATCTGACAGTTTTCGTCGATTCCCAGTAGCGTGGTAGCCTTTGTTTATCTATGCAAAAAGTCTTTATATTTAATTAAACAAGAAAAACAATGTTGGTTGTAAAATTTGTTTAATCGCAAGTTATTCTTTTGAATCTGCTACTGCTGCTAAACAAAAACAAAATGCTAGCCTTGATAAAAGTTCACAAATGGAACGCTGCGCCGCCTATTGTTTCCTGCCGTCTGTATCTTCCACTTGAGAATCTCGCTGTTTAGAAGTCTTACACATGTCCATCCCAGTCGAAGAATGGGTGCTATTGCCAATATAAATAGACACGAAAAGAGAATTGTCAGATCCTTTCCAGAGAATTGTTGTTGAAAGACTCGAGGAAGAAACCGATGGTGTCTATCTAGGTCAGTCGTTTTCATGCTCTGATTGAGTTCACGAAAGTGGAGTTATGCAGAGTATGTTTTCTGATAGCTTCTCAGAGCTATAGAACAGGATCTAGACATGCGCTTTACAATAACTGTAAAATGCATATGAATTCAAACGTGCCAAAAATGTGAAACATGAAACACTTAATCACAGCTTTTCTTTTAATGTTCTGTTCAAATGTCATAAAACGGATCATAACAGGAGGAACAGACAAAGCTTGACGATCAAGTACAAGGGCTGCCCCAAAAGTTTTGAGCGACCATCAACACACCAAAGACAAATCAATCATCGAAAACTACGACGATGAAATATGTCTATTATGAAACTGGCAAGACTGAAATCGGGCCAGATTAGTCTACACTGTAATTTCATTATTACGCAACGTTGAAGCCGCATATAAACCCGTTCAGGGCCTTCGGGAGGCTTCGGTGCGAGCCTTCCCTTCATCACCCGCCCAGTATATTAAGGCACTGTTGTTGTTTTTTTGCATCCATACAAAAAAAAACAAAACAACAAACTTCGACTGAGGTTTACTGCCTGAATCTTAGAACGGAGAGACCTATGCCCGAGAAAGAAGCCGCCACAAGCCAGGGCCATGCGAATGGTTCATTGTGGTTTTGAAAAACTCTGTATGTGGACCATGTTAACGTGTCCTCCGAAGTTTAATGAAGAAAAGTTCAGTAATGTTCAGTACTAACCAAATACGAAATCTCTTAACTTGCTCATGACATGAGAGGCTCAATGCACTTTTAGGAAACTGAAACAAATGATCAGGGTTTGGCGTGGGAACGAGAAATGGAACGGAGGAAATGAGCTAGAGATAGAAGATAAACAAAACAAACAAAAAAATAGAAATATGCGGGTCATCGCCCTCAGCTGTTTAATAATAATATAGGCCAAACAGTCGGGATTTGTTTTCGGCCAACTCTCTCTGATAAAGTGAACACCCAGTATTTGTGTAAAAGAGGGAAATTGAGATTGATATTTATGACTACGACATACATACGTCAAAAACTTATACCTGTCTTGACCATTCTCTTAGCCTCGTTGTGAGCTGATATCTCGCGGTTTTTCGCACATAGCCTCAAAAACAGATTTTCTTACGAGATCTATTGGGTTACTTTCCGTGTGTGAATGTTCTGCTATTTAAGGGAATATAGATAATCCTTCCATTGTAAAGTATATCCTTTACTGTGATGCGCACTGCCCTTTTTCAAATTCAGTACATTTTCAACATTTCGCATGCAACATTGCCACAAATCTGATACATAATACACTTTCTCTATTGTGGGCAGTGATTTGAGAAAAAATTTTGACCTCAAAATGCAGGTGCTATTTCAACGTCAAATTTCACACTTAATCTAAGACACATTAAGCCTATGCTCAGAGAGACATCTAACTTTTTTCATTTTAGTTCTCATCTCATCACATTGAAAGACAGCCTTTTCTATGTCACATGACTTATTCCTAATACATAAATATTGAAAACCCTTTTGTAAGTTTGTGCATTAATCTACTAGATACAATGTATGAGATTTAGCGGTGAAACAACAACTGTATTCTGAAGTAAAGTTTTCCAAAGATCATCACCCACCATAGGAAGAAGCACACTGTTCAGCACTCTGGTGTGCAATTTCGCATGCAGAATGCACTGAATTATACGAGAGCTGTGCGCACTACAGTAATGCACCGTATTATGAAAGGGTAGTGGATCTCCGTAATGAATAATAAGTTATTAGAAAGAAGCACTGGTGCTATTTTCTCACATCAAAATCGTCAACGAATATTTGTATTAACATCATTCCTTCAAGTCAAAAGATTTTTTTTTAATGTTTCGAGTATTGGGAACATACTCTTGCATAATCGGCACTGTAAAACGTTAAAGACACAACTGTTATAAGAATCACTTTGAAACCTTTCGCACCACGGAAGATAAAGACAAAGAACTTTTCTTACCGTGTTTCATTCAAAGCTCTCTCTGTCTATGGGGATCAGGCGAGTATCCAAAAGCTAGTCCACGACTGCAGAAACGACCCCTTTCAAAGAACGGTTGTCGAAACAGAAGAGGAACAAACTAGTAGTGAAACTATCTGGGTCGGTGGTTTTCATGGTAAGTGAAATGTTTTCATACGCGACTCTTCTTTGTGCACGTGCGATGGTGGTCACAGAATAAGCGCGAATGTTTACATTTAGGCCAGTTCGATTCCTGATACAGCCAATCTGCTGCGAGATGAAGTCACCCGTATCGATCCTGCAATATTAATGCGCGGAAGAGGTGGAGGTCCTACTGCAACACACCAGTCAAATTTGGGGAAAGCTTAATGAGCCCTCCCGAGCATTTCGTGAAATGTAAAATTCGTCGCCGATATAATAAAAGGTATAACAGAAATTCACCTATGTGTTACACACCACGGATGTAACACTCGCCTCAGATGTAAGCGATCGCTCGTCCGAATCATTTATAGAGGATGAAGCGATTGTTTGCATCTGAGAGTCACATCTACAGCATAGAGGTGGATATCGTCTACGCCTTTACTCCACACAAGCAATGAATTGTCCTCGATATTCTGAGTACACAGCATGAAATGCGTTTGATTGTAGCCGTCTCAGGTCAACATGATATCCTGACGGAGAAATGTTGAACTTAGACTAAGTATAGATTTACCAGAAGATTCTCTACATCTGTCTACCAACTATAAATAAGGCAGATGTTGCTTCCAAGGCCCGTGTTTTCTTGACCCTCCATTTGTTTACCGACCTTCAGGTGATACATCAAATTTATGCTAATTTCAGACAGTTCTAAGATGGCATTAAACAACGTCTTCTTCTATTTGTGTGTGTGTGTGTGTGTGTGTGTGTGTGTGTGTGTCTCTCTCTCTTTCTCTCTCTTTGTGTGTGTGTGTGTGTATGTGTATAATATGTATGTCTCTCTCTCTCTCTCTATCTTTGTGTGTGCGTGCGTGCGTTTGTGTGTATGTGCGTGCGTGTGTGTCTCTCTCATTGTGAGTGTGCGTGTGTGTGTGTGCGCGTGTTAGTGTGTGAGTGTGTATGTGTATTGTGTGTGTATATGTGTGTCTCTCTCTCTCATTGTGTGTGTGTGTGTGTGTGTGTGTGTGTGTGTGTGTGTGTGTGTGTGTGTGTGTGTGTGTGTGTGTGTGTGTGCGCGCGCGCGCTATATGTCTAATTGTCCGTAAAAACCCGACACCGTTCGCAAACCTGCTGATTCAGAAACTAGCTGATACCACCCCAAATGTATGAATACTTGTTACAGCCAATTATTCGTTCGTTCATTGAATCGGAATACATATATACAGATATTATAGTATTATATCTGACCTAGTATATCTGTTTTGTCTACACAGTGCACCGAAACCGGTCAGATCTCGACAAGTAAAACAAAACGCAGGTGTTTGCAGACGCGGCATAGCGTTGAAGAGCGAAATATTATTATTGGAGTTATTTTATCGGGAAATGGATTTGAAATCCATTTCGAAATCCATTTGAAATTGGATTTGAAATCCATTTCGGAGCTGGATTTTTAAGATGAATCTTCTACATTTTCCCAAGTCTTAGTTGATCGATGACTTCATGTGATAGCATTGTGGGAACATTCATTGCTAGGGCATGCATGAAATTTGAGCGTTCAACAGTCAGTATCAGTGAGAAGCAGGCAAAGACAAGCTGCAGCATTTCATTTTCGATAGGCTTAATATAAATGTGTAACGTAGTTGATGCTTATGGTTAACTTTCAAACAAAACAAATAGATCTAGTGGAGTATAATGGCAGGGTTAGCTATCTGCGCATGCTCACAGAATGTTCCAAATTCTCAGGAATAATTTTAAGTACCATGATTATGTACAGTGCTCAGAACGGTTCACTCTTTGATCAATTTAAAGCTATCGAACTACTGGTAAAGATCACTAAATGGAACACTATTAGACTTCAGAATATTGAAATCCACAGAAGCTGTTTGCTGGATGTCGGGAATCGCCATCATCAAGAGGAGACTTTATACTCTTAAAGCACAGCGATTAGCGCGTAATAACACGTGGCAATCACCCAGCAGGGCTATCATAGACAAGCCGGATAAAAGCAAAGTGGTTCACACTGAGATATATAGGGATCTGCCGGTGACATCACTTACTGGAATTAGTGTTTTTGTAGATATTTTATTTTACTCAGCAATATTCCTTTGAATACCTGCTTACCACCTTCAGGAACTCACCACAGTAAAGGGAATGAGCCGATTGTCCCAAAGTCTGTCCACAGCCTCTGTAAACATTTTCCTTGACTTCAGTAGATTCAGATTATAAAGCTGGTGAGATCATGGGTGTCTATGCCTGCCGAGGTTGCAGATTTGAATCACACCATATTCTTATTATTTCCTCTCTCTCTCTCTCTCTGTCTCTCTCTCTCTCTCGCTCTCTCTCTCTCTTTCTCTCCCCCTGCATTTGTGTTTCCCAGCACCCTCCCCTTCCCCGCTTGGATGAACAGGTGTTTGTGCGTTGCTCTTGTTCTGTTTCTGTGACAGAAGGATTAAGAAAATGTTTCATCCCCTGGCGGAAATCTGTTGTTGAGCGGCCTTGACCCAGACAAGATGATATTAAACTTTAATTCTGTTGAAAGTAGGGAATTGCGCAGTAAGTGTTCCGATCTAAATATATGTTGTGTCGATTTTTATCCGATCTATACACATGTGGTGTGAGTATTGACTCTTCAACGCGATATTCAAAGCAAAAAGTTTTGGAAACTGCACAATTGGAAGCGTCAGCTTGAGATATCACATTGAAAGTATGAGCAAAATGCTTATAAATCATGTATGCATTCACATACACTAGATATATTCAAATGAAATCCAAAGCAAAATTATTACTAGTGGCCGCGATGCAGTGCCCTGACTCTCTTGTTCTAAATAAACCCAGATGCCTATTTAACCCTACTGTGACCGAATGGGAAGGCGTATTCTATTCAATATCATTAAGGAGAGGGCATAGAGGAATGTGAGCCCGATCCGATAATATTTTCTGGAGAGTGAGCCACTAGAAAATATACCAATTTACTGTGAAAGATCCACTTTGCGAGGATAGACCGAAACCATCTAACACTAGAAATTTCCCGTCTCTGTCTGGTTCAGAACCCAGACCCTTTCATCTTGCAAGTTAAACGTGCAACTGTGCTACCGCTGCATCTCAGGAACGCTAATTTCACAACAATTTAAACCTTAAGTCAGAATTTTGTTCCCTAACTTCCTAGTGTAAACCTAATGTTTAACTCATGGCCTTGGCACACGTTTCCTAATGCTCACATTATTTTCACAAGGGGCCTTAACCCCAAGAGAACAAGAGAAGACAAACAATGGCATTGTTTTTTCCACTCGAACCGTGCTGTCCGGTATCAATATCACCTGTCAATGCTGTTTGACAATGCTGAATATGGAATAACAAGTCTGCTGTTTGCACTCTTGCATATTTTTTGCCCCCTTAAATGTCATTAGACACCGGATATTTGTTGAAATAACAATGTATTGTAAGGGGGATAACCAAACTATTTACATTCATTCGAAGTATTCCTTGCAATACATAATAATATAAAGTCGAACATCAGTATAAGGTAGGAACGAATGCTTGAGAAATGTATACACTGTACTTTTTATTGAAGTTTACTCACTATGAAGATTTACATGTATTTTGAAATGACATAATAACAATAAATTTATGTATATAGAATTTAAAGAATAACAAATTAATTACTCTCATTAAGTGAGCACTCATTACCGAAATTCCACTTATCTTTAGATTTGTCTAAATTGTTACGGAGATTCCATGATTCGCTTCTTACCTCTTCAAGCTCTTCTGACTTTTGTTTTCGAAAAGCATTTTGTAGGCGCTGGAGTTGACCTCTTGTATGAAGACGGAACGGTACGCCAGAGGACAGAGGACAGAGGACAGAATAGATCTAGTAAAGATCCTAAGGCTCGTCGCGGGGGGTGGGGGCGGGAAGAAGAATGGAGAGAAAGGTGTTTTTCCTTTTCTTCTTCTTCTTCTTCCTCTTCTCCGTCGTCTTCTTCCTCTTCGTCAGCATCCCAAGATATGCCATCATGTTATGTTGTTGCTGGTTTGACCCAGGAACTTAACTGTTCGCTGCAGCTAATCAGCTCCTGAGTCGCATCCCAAAGGCTTATTTTCAAAAATGGCCTCTGGCAGTCAAACCTTCTTCCTGTAGCTCTCCAAGTGTGGACTCTCTCCAAGTCTGGATGCTATTTAAGTATGGACGCTCTTCAAGTGTGGATGCTATTTAATTGTGTGGACGCTCTTCACGTGTGGATGCTATTTAATTGTGTGGACGCTCTTCAAGTGTGGATGCTATTTAATTGTATGGACGCTCTTCAAGTGTGGATGCTATTTAATTGTGTGGACACTCTTTAAGTGTGGATGCTATTTAATTGTGTGGACGCTCTTCAAGTGTGGACGCTCTTCAAGTGTGGACGCTCTTCAAGTGTGGATGCTATTTAATTGTGTGGACGCTCTTCAAGTGTGGATGTTATTTAAATGTGGACGCTCTTCAAGTGTGGATGCTCTCCAAGTGTGGATGCTATTTAAGTGTGAACGCTGTCCAAGTGTGGATGTTCCCCAAATGACGATGCTTTCCAGGTCTGGATGCTCTCCACGTGTGGACACTCTCCACCAGATGTGAACACTCTCCAAGTGTGGATTCTCTCCGAGTGTGGACGCTCTACTCCTCTCAAAAATGGACACTTATGGATGCTTAATGCTTGCACTGTACAAAAGCTAGAGAACTACATGTACAAAACGTTGAATATGCCAGAACTGTATTTTTGGAATATTACAGCCAAATCTATATTAATAAAACGCTTCAGCCAAATTTGTGTCACAGATTTCTTGAGAACTACGTAACGTAAAAGCATGCGGTTTTCACCTGAATTTGTAGAAAATTACACAAAAGGTAACTACATCTGTACACATCAGTTCTCTTTATTTTTTTACCCTTTAAAAAAAAAAGAATGTGTATAGCAACGAAACACAATCTCCGATAGATCTTTTCAATCCGCCCGATTCGCTAATCGTCCAACTTTTTCACTGAGTCTAATGCATTCTTCTATGATGCCTTTCGGTGCGCTAGGTATTCTTTCGCCGCTGGTGTGTTTGTCTTGTAATAGATAATCAAGATCCACTGCAGCTCTTTATTTCTGGCAATAAAAGCCAGTGCACCAGACTATATCAATCAATCATATTCCAGTGACAAAAGAAAAGTAGAAAGCGGAAGTAATGCTTACTGAAATTGTGTCGTTAAGTTGACAACTTGTGCCAAGATGACCGTGCATGCATAATAACTATGAGAGGTCCTTTATGACTTACTCTTTCATGTGGTTATGATTGTACTCGATCCTTATTTATCAGAGCCAAAAATTGGAACGCTGGTGACAGCTTTACTACGAACAGATGGGTCTGTGCCTGGGTCTATGGTTCATTAATTTGGATCAAGCCTGTTCTGCAGTGTTATCGACTGTCCTTCATCCTTTGTTCACTGGCATGTAACTCTGCTCAAATCCCCATGGAAGCTGATGAATGAGACAGCAAGAGAAGTAAACAAGATGCAACAGATTGTAAGAGCTTGTACCAATAGAAGTGAACAGCGAAAAAGGCGACCGGGAGGAGGGGAAGGTAGAGATGAAATAGTGGGATTGTATCATTATGAATCACCGTGTATCCGTCTCGATTCACTGCTGATTGTAATTGTATAAAATGGTTATGTTTTTGCACGCTGCAGTGTATTGATTTCGAGCTGAAACCGGAACTCCGGCAAATTTTGTAGGCAGTATCATGTGACTCTCCCGAGTAGTGCTTGGTATGAAGTCGACGATCTAAGGTTTTTCTTACCCTTTATACTGTTTAAGAGCTTAGATAGGATAGTTACCATCACGATAGGTAGGTGGTCGCCGTTCAAAGGTCAAAAGAAATACAGTAGTTGTTGTTGTTGTTGTTCGTGAAACTTGGTCGCCTCGGAAGATGGTTGACTTCTGCGTAGGAGGTCACCAGATCAAGTTCAATAACTGTAACTTACACTAGATAGTAGACACATTTGTACCATTTCGTTTGTTTATGAAACTTGATCTGGGCTAGAACTGGACACTTTCAGGGAAAGGATCATCAATATTTTATGCTTGCGTGGCCGTTCGCAGGAAGCCGTGCTCGCTCGCTGATAACCCAATACATCTACATTTGTTTTGTTTTTGGAACAAGGGGAGGGGGGAAGAGATGAGTCATTTCCTGATCAGAACACCAGATATTTCCCTCCCAACTTCCCCCAGTGCCTCCCTCCACTCCCCCAACCTGTCCTACCTCAATTTGATATGGAGAAACTTCTATTTCACAGTTCTCTGTGCCTTCCAAACTGACATGCCAATAGTTAGTGCATGGTCAACTTTGAGCCCTCTATATAGTACTGTAATACTTTTCTTTGGCCATCACCTTTAGCGTTTCAAGGTGCTGTTGAATTGGCTGATTGCATTGAAGAACATAAAGAACAGACTCACGCATATTATTTAGTTCTATATAGTCGAAGTAATCTATATCCATCAACATGTTCTTTCCAGGAAAAAAATAGTTGCGGCACATAAAAGTTCTTTATTTCTACCAGCTTATATCAGTAATAAATGAGGAAGTTAATATCGAGGTTTTACTGTACTGTGCATCAAGAAGTTCTCCTTTGAAAACTGTTGATAAAGTCTTTTGCTTGTCTCCAGCTTGTGATGAGTGGTAAGTGGTGAGTGGTGAGCGGTGAGTGATGAGTGGTGAGTATGTAGCAGTGGACAACTCATTCACGCACTCAGCCCACAGCCCGTGAAACATCTTGCAACACAAGTTTTCATATCCATACAAAAGTGCTCTGAATGGGCATTAAAACGTTCACAGTCAAAATATATGACAGCGGTGAATTGTGGCACATTCTGCGGTCAACAGGCATTTAAGACTTAAGAGAGATTAAGGACAGCATATGTACACTTGAACAGACTTAACACAAAATTAATGGGATTCGTCAGTTATTTCGTACAGTATTAGGTTTATTTCAGATTATCCGTGCCAAGAACTTTGCCTGTCCCATTTTTGCTCACCACAGAAAGACAACTACTGTACGTTTGCGCCCACTAAGAATCATCTTGAGATTAGTTAGAATTAGCCTATCAATGAATTATTATAGGCCTCGGTCTGGTCTTGATTTAAGTAAGCAATTGGGTGGGGGAGTGAAGGGGACAGGAGAGTTTGCTTGGGGGATGATTTGAGCCACAGAGAGAGAGACCATGGTGTAATCAGAGTGTTTATTGTGATGTACCGGTAGTACTAGAGGATTTATAAATGTTTTATAATAGACCTGTTTTTCCAGAATAATTCGCCACTCGCATTTCATACCAGGTATAATAAAGTATTTAGGAAAATGTTGGGACTTGCAAAACATTTTTAGAACACCAGTCACTACTTTTGTACAGTAGACAATGGTTAAAATGAAGGCAGTTAAACTGAAAACACCACTAAAACAAAAGGACACAAAAAGCCCCATTTATTTTCCTACATTTGGGCTTATTTTTCTAAATTGAACCTCTGTCTAAACCAAATACAATCTTTGGTCCTGTGGAGTTTGTTTTAAGTTTTGTCTAGTGTCCTATGCCTGTTTGTAATAAAAGTGTTCAAGTGAATATTCACAGTATGTCAGTCTGGTCCAGGGGACACTTTCAGTACTGTGGTTTGGGAGGAGGAGGGGGGGGGGTAGGGTTGGACAAAGGAATGGAGAAAAGGAGTGGCTGTCAATCACAAATTGATTAGAAAAGGTAAACAGAACTCACTGACTTAACTGCATGTTTAAAAAAAGTTCAATTCCTAGTGAAGATAAGGAAACATTACTGTCATACCAATATTGCAAACTCTTCCAGAAGGATGAAAAAAAATTTGAACAGTTAAAAGATGCCATGATTAATCAGTGATTTTTAAATAGACAATTCTGTTATCTTACAGTCAGAGAACTGTTGTGATTAACTGGAAATAGCAATTAAGCAGATTGCATTTTAACGAAGTTGGCGGTATAATCTCATCCCAGTCTAAATTAAATGAACTTCCAATGCCAGTTTTTATTTTTTTGAGAGCATTCCAAATTTCCACTCCTACACCACACATACTCAAGAAAAAGACAACAAGTCAGACTTCATTCTTTGAAAAATAGCCATGATGCTTGTTAAAAAGTAATCACTGACAAAACATGTTAAGTTAAGCAAAAGCAAATATCCTATGTGTGCACCATCAACAGATCAAATGAAACGGAGAGTGCTTATAGACTTAGCTAATCACCAGCACTCAGCTGTTAGTGTTACCCAGAAACGATGTCAACAAGACCTTGAAGCCGAACTAGCAACTCCGATACACAAACAGATTTAACCCAGAAAGTCTCAAGAAAAATAAAACTGAAAATAGAGAAGGAATTGAGAATGAGACTCACATCCCCAAATTGGACCCAAACTCTACCCTTAACCCTACCCCTAATCATAACCCTAATGCCCATTGAGATAGGAGCATCAGTCGAGATGAGTCCCCCAAGCCTTATGTCTATCAAGACAGGGTTATCAAATGGGAATCTCATTCAGAATTCTTCCCCAAAACAAACATTTTCAGCCACCTGCACTGATTAATATCTTACAATGCTGTACATTTTATTATACATCAATTAATACAATATTAATATTATTATATACATTATACATATAACAATACTACATGTTACAAATGTCATTCCTGGTGACGGTGGTGCAGTGTCGTGGCTCCCCCAGATCCTTGGCGTTTATTCATATGTGAATTGTTTGAGAAGTAGAAGTTTCACCTACAGACACAACCTGACACAGATGTCTTTCCCACAGATACTTTGACTAACATAATCTCTACATCTCGACAGCCTAACCTATAGAACTCCAATTTAACAATATCTAGCTGTGAGAATGACTCACAGATCACACGGCTTCATTATGTTACTGAGCCACTAAACTTGCATCACACCATTAGTCCCGCACCGTTTGTCGGTTTGCTTTATTATGAAGCTCTTTATATTGTTTTATAAGATAAAGATTAGTTGCCCAAATAGGCACACAGTCTTGTTTATGAGCATATGCACGTACTCAAACATATGAGACACAGGCACACCTTACACACCCACTAACACTGCAGCACACACTCATACAATGTACGCACAAATGCATGCACCCACCCACATCCATTTACACATAATACTATCATGTTCAACATGTGGGTGTACTTATGGCAAGGAAGAAATCGATCAATTAAGGTCACTCTGCCGGAAATATCCAATGCACGATATTACTATTACAAATAAAATATATGCTTTTTCTAGGGGTAAAATTAAAATAAATGCCAATCCTAAAGTTTTCATGACCTTGGACTAATTAGGAATAAAAAGTATTACTGTACTATCAACATAAAAAGCAGGGCTTTTACACTTCATAATATAACTGACAATTGGCTTCAATTAAAGTTTAAGACTGACTGGATTATATTTAGCAGAAATACACTTTACACAACAATAACAGAGCGCTGTGGATTGTACAATGAGCTTAATACAGTAACAGGTCTGGGACTCAGTGAGCTAAATCTGGTAATTTCATCTGGCGATCCTAGAACAGGAATAATCGATGCCATTCATCCAATCTGGACAAAATCACATAGAGTACCCTCCAGGTCTCAAAATATGACAACTTGTGTTGCTTTTTTTTTTTTTTTTTTT
>JAWQUT010000067.1:522331-555412 GCA_033807755.1 Ellobium chinense | reverse complement strand
ATGGGACAAGAAATTGGATTTTTTATTCAAATTGATTTTTCTAACAATCTATTATAGATGTGTACAAACTTTTGATGTGTGCAAAAAGGGAGTCCATCTAGACTACTTTTGGTATAATGGCGTCAGCCAAAGCCCCAGAGCGTTTCTATACTGCAACTGTTTTGATCATCACCAAAAGGTGGGATGGATGGGACAGGTGAGGGATGGATGGGACAAACCAAAAGGATACATGGGACAAGTAATAAAATTTGTCAATATCTAAAAAGCAACTGACAAGACATATACATAACAGACACAACTTTTAATTAGGATCTTAATGGAATGCACACAGGGCCAAGCACGTATATTAGTCATAAAAAAAACAAAAACACCCGACGCGATTGTCCATTGACTACCTTTTGAACTGCTTCTAACATAAGTTCATGCGATAACTGCCCTCTTTCTCGCTGGTAGTATTGGGGCATAATCTGGAGAAAATATGAGACAATGTTGGTGAAGAAGTTCCACACTGGCCACACATATGAGAAACAACAACGAAGATATGTGTATTTTTCTTGTTGGGATACATGGGACATTGTGTTGGGATACATGTGACACCTGTCCCATGCATCCCAACAGCAAGACTTTTTTTGTCCCATCTATGCCAACCCCTACCTGATGACACTCAACAAGGGACTCTGGGTTCTACGATTTAAACATGATAGAAATGAAAACATGACATGAATGTTGAAATGATAATAATAACGGACAATTATGTCTATTGATATTTCTCTGGAACTGGAAGCCACCAGATGACGAAATCAGCACATCAAAAAAGCAAAGAAAACGGTCAATTTTCCCATCGGCACAGCTCGAACCGAAAGCGAAAGTGAAGGCTGGGAAGGAAATGGTGGGTTGTTTGGTCATGTGGGCTGTAGGTTCATGCAAGTATGCCACACCGATGTCTCATTGTTTCTGAGATTTTGCAAGTGTCCCATGTATCCCGCGTCCCATGTATCCCAACCTTCCCCTACATTATAATATAAAGTCGAACATCAGTATAAGGTAGGCACGAATGCTTGAGAAAAGTACACTCTGTACTTTTTATTGAAGTTTACTCACTATGAAGATTTACATGTATTTTGAAATGACATAATAACAATAAATTTATGCATATATAGAATTTAAAGAATAACAAATTATTCTCATTAAATGAGCACTCATTATCGACGTACCACTGATTTCATCTATCTTTAGATTTGTCTAAATTGTTACGGAGATTCCATGATTCGCTTGTGACCTCTTCAAGCTCTTCTGACTTTTGTTTTCGAAAAGCATTGCGTAGGCGCTGGAGTTGGCCTCCTGTATGAAGACATATCGGTAAGACAGAGGACAGAGGACAGAGTAGATCNTCTAGTAAAGATCCTAAGGCTCGTCGCGGGGGGTGGGGGCGGGAAGAAGAATGGAGAGAAAGGTGTTTTTCCTTTTCTTCTTCTTCTTCTTCCTCTTCTTCGTCGTCTTCTTCCTCTTCGTCAGCATCCCAAGACATGTTGTTGCTGGTTTGATCCAGGAACTTAATTGTTCGCTGCAGCTAATCAGCTCCTGAGTCGCATCCCAAAGACTTGTTTTCAAAAATGGCCTCTGGCGATCAAACCTTCTTCCTGTAGCTCTCCAAGTGTGGACTCTCTCCAAGTGTGGATGTTATTTTTAAGTATGGGCGCTCTTCAAGTGTGGATGCTATTTAATTGTGTGGACGCTCTTCAAGCGTGGATGCTATTCAAGTGTGTATGTTATTTAAGTGTGGACGCTCTTCAAGTGTGGACTCTCTCCAAGTGTGGATGCTATTTAAGTGTGAATGCTCTCCAAGTGTGGATGTTCCCCAAATGACGCTCTACTCCTCTCAGAAATGGACACTTATGGATGCTTAATGCTTGCACTGTACAAAAGCTAGAGAACTACATGTACAAAACGTTGAATATGCCAGAACTGTATTTTTGGAATATTACAGCCAAATAATAGATAATCAAGATCCACTGCAGCTCTTTATTTCTGGCAATAAAAGCCAGTGCCACAGACTGTATCAGTCAATCATATTCCAGTGACAAAGGAAAAGTAGAAAGCGGAAGTAATGCTTACTGAAATTGTGTCGTTAAGTTGCCAACTTGTGCCAAGATGACCGTGCATGCATAATAACTATGAGAGGTCCTTTATGACATACTCTTTCATGTGATTATGATTGTACTCGATCCTTATTTATCAGAGTCAAAAATTGGAACGCTGGTGACAGCTTTACTACGAACAGATGGGTCTGTGCCTGGGTCTATGGTTCATTAATTTGGATCAAGCCTGTTCTGCAGTGTTATCGACTGTCCTTCATCCTTTGTTCACTGGCATGTAACTCTGCTCAAATCCCCATGGAAGCTGATGAATGAGACAGCAAGAGAAGTAAACAAGATGCAACAGATTGTAAGAGCTTGTACCAATAGAAGTGAACAGCGAAAAAGGCGACCGGGAGGAGGGGAAGATAGAGATGAAATAGTGGGATTGTATCATTATGAATCACCGTGTATCCGTCTGGATTCACTGCTGCTTGTAATTGTATAAAATGGTTATGTTTTTTGCACGCTGCAGTGTAATGACCTCGAGCTGAACCCCGAACTCCGGCAAATTTTGTAGGCAGTATCATGTGACTCTTCCGAGTAGTGCTTGGGATGAAGTCGAAGATCTAAGGTTTTTCTTACCCTTTATACTGTTTAAGAGCTTAGAAAGGTAGCTACCGTCACGATAGGTAGGTGGTCGCCGTTCAAAGGTCAAAAGAAATACAGGAGTTGTTGTTGTTCGTGAAACTTGGTCGTCGCCTCGGAAGATGGTTGACTTCTGTGTAGGAGGTCACCAGATCAAGTTCAATAACTGTAACTTACACTAGATAGTAGACTTATATGTACCATTTCGTTTGTTTATGAAATTTGATCTGGGCTAGAACTGGAAACTTTCAAGGAAAGGATCATCAATATTTTATGCTTGCGTGACCGTTCGCAGGAAGCCGTGCTTGCTCGCTAGTAACCCAATACATCTACATTTTTTTGTTGGTTTTGTTTTTGGNAGGGGAGGGGGGGGGAGATGAGTCATTTCCTGATCAGAACACCAGATATTTCCCTCCCAACTCCCCCAAGTGCCACCCTCCACTCCCCCCAACCTGTCCTACCTCAATTTGATATGGAGAAACTTCTATTTCACAGTTCTCTGTGCCTTCCAGACTGAAATGCCGATAGTTAGTGCATGGTCATCTTTGAGCCCTCTATACAGTAATAATTTCCTTTGGCCATCACCTTTAGCGTTTCAGGGTGCTGTTGAATTGGCTGATTGCATTGAAAAACATAAGGAACAGACTCTGTTCTATATAGTCGAAGTAATCTATATCCATCAACATGTTCTTTCCAGGAAAAAAAAATAGCTGCGGCCCATAAAAGTGTTCTTTATTTCTACCAGCCGAGGTTTTACCGTACTGTTCTTACTGTGCATTAAGAAGTTCTCCTTTGAAAACTGTTGATAAAGTCTTTTGCTTGTCTCCAGCTTGTGGTGAGCGGTGAGTGGTGAGTGGTGAGTGGTGAGTATGTAGCAGTGGACAACTCATTCACGCACTCAGCCCACAGCCCGTGAAACATCTTGCAACACAAGTTTTTACATCCATACAAAAGTGCTCTGAATGGGCATTAAAACGTTCACAGTCAAAATATATGACAGCAGTGAATTGTGGCACATTGTGCGGTCAACAAGCACTCAAGACTTAAGAGAGATTAAGAACAGCATATGTACACTTGAACAGACTTAACACAAACTTAATGGGATTCGTCAGTTATTTCGCATTAGGTTTATTTCAGATTATCCGTGACAAGGACTTTGCCTGTCCCATTTTTGCTCACCACAGAAAGACAACTACGTTTGCGCTCACTGAAGAATCATCTTGAGATTAGTTCGATTTAGCCTAACAATGAATTATTATAGGCCTCGGTCTGGTCTTGATTTAAGTAAGCAATAGGGTGGAGATGGGGGGAGGGGGGGGGGNGGGGGGGGGGGGGGGGGCAGGGTGAAGGAGACAGGAGAGTTTGCTTGGGGGATGATCTGAGCCACAAAGAGAGAGACCATGGTGTAATCAGAGTGTTTATTGTGATGTACCGGTAGTACTAGGGGATTTATAAATGTTTTATAATAGACCTGTTTTTCCAGTATAATTCGCCACTCGCATTTCATACCAGGTATAATAAACTATTTAGGAAAATGTTGGGACTTGCAAAACATTTAATAACATCAGTCACTACTTTTGTACAGTAGACAATGGTTGAAATGAAGGCAGTTAAACTGAAAACACCACTAAAACAAAAGGACACAAAAAGCCCCATTTATTTTCCTACATTTGGGCTTATTTTTCTAAATCGAACCTCTGTCTAAACCAAATACAAGTCTTTGGTCCTGTGGAGTTTGTTTTAAGTGTTGTCTACTGGCCTGTGCATGTTTGTAATAAAAGTGTTCAAGTGAATATTCAATGTATGTCTGTGTGGTCCAGGGGACACTTTCAGTACTGTGGTTTGGGAGGAGGAGGGGGGGGGGTAGGGTTGGACAAAGGAATGGAGAAAAGGAGTGGCTGTCAATCACAAATTGATTAGAAAAGGTAAACAGAACTCACTGACTTAACTGCATGTTTAAAAAAAGTTCAATTCCTAGTGAAGATAAGGAAACATTACTGTCATACCAATATTGCAAACTCTTCCAGAAGGATGAAAAAAAATTTGAACAGTTAAAAGATGCCATGATTAATCAGTGATTTTTAAATAGACAATTCTGTTATCTTACAGTCAGAGAACTGTTGTGATTAACTGGAAATAGCAATTAAGCAGATTGCATTTTAACGAAGTTGGCGGTATAATCTCATCCCAGTCTAAATTAAATGAACTTCCAATGCCAGTTTTTATTTTTTTGAGAGCATTCCAAATTTCCACTCCTACACCACACATACTCAAGAAAAAGACAACAAGTCAGACTTCATTCTTTGAAAAATAGCCATGATGCTTGTTAAAAAGTAATCACTGACAAAACATGTTAAGTTAAGCAAAAGCAAATATCCTATGTGTGCACCATCAACAGATCAAATGAAACGGAGAGTGCTTATAGACTTAGCTAATCACCAGCACTCAGCTGTTAGTGTTACCCAGAAACGATGTCAACAAGACCTTGAAGCCGAACTAGCAACTCCGATACACAAACAGATTTAACCCAGAAAGTCTCAAGAAAAATAAAACTGAAAATAGAGAAGGAATTGAGAATGAGACTCACATCCCCAAACTGGATCCAAACTCTACCCTTAACCCTGTCCCTAACCGTAACCCTAATGCCCATTGAGATAGGAGCACCAGTCGAGATGAGTCCCCAAGCCTTATGTCTATCAAGACAGGGTCATGAAATGGGAATCTCATTCAGAATTCTTCCCAAAAACGAACATTTTCAGCCAGTTGCACTGATTAATATCTTACAATGCTGTACATTTTATTACATCAATTAATAAAATATTATTATATACATTATACATATAACAATACTACATGTTATAAATGTCATTCCTGGTGACGGTGGTGCAGTGTCCTGACTCTCCCAAATCTACAGTCTTGGTGTTTATTCATATGTGAATTGTTTGAGAAGTAGAAATTTCACCCACAGGCACAACCTGACACAGATGTCTTTCCCACAGATACTTTGACTAACATAATCTCTACATCTCGACAGCCTAACCTATAGAACTCCAATTTGACAATATCTAGCTGTGAGACTGACTCACAGACCACATGGCCTCAGTGTGTTACTAAGCCACGTAACTTGCATCACGCCATTAGTCCTGCACCGTTTGTCGGTCTGCTTTATTATGAAGCTCTTTATATTGTTTTATAAGATAAAGATTAGTTGCCTAAATAGGCACACAGTCCTGTTTATGAGCATATGCACATACTCAAACATATGAGACACAGGCGCACCTTACACACCCACTAACACTGCTGCACACACTCATACAATGTACGCACAAATGCATGCACCCACCCACATCCATTTACACATAATACTATCATGTTCAACATGTGGGTGTACTTATGGCAAGGAAGAAATCGATCAATTAAGGTCACTCTGCCGGAAATATCCAATGCACGATATTACTATTACAAATAAAATATATGCTTTTTCTAGGGGTAAAATTAAAATAAATGCCAATCCTAAAGTTTTCATGACCTTGGACTAATTAGGAATAAAAAGTATTACTGTACTATCAACATAAAAAGCAGGGCTTTTACACTTCATAATATAACTGACAATTGGCTTCAATTAAAGTTTAAGACTGACTGGATTATATTTAGCAGAAATACACTTTACACAACAATAACAGAGCGCTGTGGATTGTACAATGAGCTTAATACAGTAACAGGTCTGGGACTCAGTGAGCTAAATCTGGTAATTTCATCTGGCGATCCTAGAACAGGAATAATCGATGCCATTCATCCAATCTGGACAAAATCACATAGAGTACCCTCCAGGTCTCAAAATATGACAACTTGTGTTGCTTTTTTTTTTTTTTTTTTGCTCTATCAATGTTAAAAGTAAAAAATACATAAAATAGATCCCTCTCAAATTTCATGGAAAACTCAATGAAACATCCCATTAATTCTTGTTTTCAAAGTTATGTACAAAACTAAGATTCTGGCATTTCCTTCCCTCTATCTATTTCTGCTATATTTACTGAGGCAAAAAATGACAAACCAAGTGGTAAGACATATCACGCTGGTCTAGAATGATGATGCCCCCATTATGGTATTGTTAAACGGTCACATTAACCCCAGTAAACATGTGCATTTAACATTTTGTTTTTGCCTTAATCTCAATTTTACATACAATATCCAGGCAAACATAGTTGTTAAAAGCCAATACCACGGGGAAAATGTAATCTTTTTAATAATTCAATCGTAATACATGTAGTTAAAAACCATAATGCCCTGATAACAGAAAACTGTTGAACACTTAGCATGTTAGACAACATTGTTGATATTCTAGAATTAAAATCTCTTTTAAATCATTGTCCTTGTTTTTAATCAGTGAGGTGGTAGTAAACCAGCCATCAATAAAATATTTGCTGCACACCACAGAATTTATATCAAGATACCTCGTATATTCTGTGCTGCACACCACAGCTGTCTTTTGAAGGTCTTTGTGGCCTTCCAGCATCTCTAGATTACAGGGTATCATGTGTTTTGGACACCTGTGCATCTGCCATAAAAACATTTCTTTTTTCACAATAATGTTGTCTACAACTGGTCCAAAACTTGTCCAACACTGCATGTGGTTCATAGTAGTAGTAATATCTTAACCACTGAGGCTGAAGTCTAGGGGATCAAAATGGCTGTGCGCTAGGCAAGGGCAGTGAAACTTGTGAAGAACACAAAGGTAACACAGGAAAGGAACAACTAAATGTGTTAGCCAGGTGAATAGCTTAATAATCAGACATATTATGAGAGAGCAATATACTTTATGGGCAATTCCAGCAGAATGCCATATCAGTTCTGCTAATGTTTAAAGAACTCTGATTTTATTGCAACCAGTTTCAGTTTATAAAGGAACAATAAAACTAATTGTTAAATGATAGTGCTTTACAGAAATTTGTGTAACTGATATGGCATTCTGCTAGAACTTCCCAAAATGGTTTGTTAACCCTTTGAGCGCGTAAGCCCTCAAAAGCGGGTAGACCAAGTATGGCTAAATACCCAAGGCCCGCTATAAGGGCTGTGACATCACCGCTTTGTAACAATCCTCCAGGGGCATTTTTATCAGCCAATCAGAATTCATTTTACAGGTTATACCAAAACAAGGCTACAGGTTGTAATGGCGCGCCACATGGTTGATGTTTACAGTGATTTTTGTTGAAAACACCACGATTTTTCACCATGAAGCGAGCTCAAGAAAATCCAGGACCCTCTGGGTCAAAGAGACCTTGTGTAAGAGCAGTAAGTGTCCAACAGGCTATCGATTCTATCATAGATTCGTCGGATGAAGAGACTGTAGAGCGAGATTATTCAGAGAGTGATCTTGAATCAGTATCGGAAGAGTTAGATCTACAAGATTCTCGTAGTAGTAGATTTATTTCCTACACCTGAAGAAGGACGCTAGTCCAAAAATTTGTGCGTTAAATTGTTATAGTTTTCTTGCTTTACTTATTTAATGCCAGTGCGGATAAATGTTTTGCAAATAATGATTCTCGTAGTAATGGTAGTGATACTGACGATCAAGATGTAAACACAGTAAGGGGGCGTGGCCCTCGCAGAACAGCTGGTGCTGGGGATGGTGGAGCTACTTCCATCTGGAATAAAACCTTTACTGCAGTGGATCATAGTTTCAACTATGACAGTGGTCCTCAAAATATTCCACCAACATTTGACGAGAGCTCAAGTCCTTCTGACTTTGTTTCATTATTTCTTGATGATGCTTTCTGGCAGAATTTTGTGGATCAAACGAATCGATGCGCCACGCAAGTCAAAAGAGATAAGCCTAATTCTTACTACGTTTAAAGCTCTTACAGTACGAGAGGCTAAAGTATTTATAGCTCTAAGGCTAGAGATGGAAACAACTGTAATCAAACAACAAATGAGAGAAAATTGGCAATCAGAAGGCAAAAATTTTCTTTCACATACACCCGGATTTCGTGATGCTATGGGACTTGATCGCTTTTTAACAATCTGGTCGTTTTTACATCTTGTTGATGAGGAAGATCAAAACTTGGACAAAAGAGACAAAATATACAAAGTCAGAGTTCTACAGAATGATATCATGGCCAAGTCTTTGTACTACAGAAACCAAAACAGCACTTGAGTTTAGATGAAGGCATGATTCCTACTAAGAACCGTCTAAGCATCAAGCAGTACATAAAGAGTAAACCCATAAGGTTTGGAATCAAGGCTTTCATGCTCACAGAAGGGGACACAGGCTACATCCTAAGCCCTGAAATTTACACAGGGAAAGAAAATAATGCACATCCACATTTAGGAGCTACAGGAAATGTTGTACGCCTGTTAGAGTCGGCTAACACTACAGGGAATAACCACATCCTTTGTATGGATCGGTTTTACAACACTGTCACCCTCCTTCAGCATCTGTATGAGCAAGAAAAGACCTTGGCTACTGGAACTGCACTGATAAACCGCAAGCTGTTCCCTAAACAGCTTGTAAAAAAGAGAATGAGATTCCGTGGTGAGTACGATTATCTCTGCTCCCAAAATATCACCTCTTTGGTATGGAACGACCGCCGCCGCATCTATTTCATCTCAAATTTTCAAGATCCAACTAAACTGACCAATGCTAGGCATAGAAACAAAGATGGAACACAGGAAGACATCCCAATGGCAGAAATTGTAAGTGTCTACAATAGTTACATGGATGGAACAGACAAAAATGACCAAATGACTCGCCTGCAGCGCACACGCTGACATTACAAGTGGGCCAGGAGGCTTTTCATGAAGTTTGTGATGTGGGCTTTGTATAATACTCACATATCTACCTGCACTGCAAGCCTCAAACAGCAAAGACAGTATTCAGAGACTTCACAGACAAGTTCTGTCTGGAATCTGTCGGAGACTACAGATCTGCAGTCGTTGGCAGGGAATCTCGTGAACAAGAGGTGCCAACCCGCATGCAAAATATTGGGTTACACCATCCAGTTGTTGAGCAGGATGGATCAAAGGACCATACCTGTGTTGTGTGTTCTTATAAATTCAATAGATACAAGGAACAACATCCAAGTGTAGCCTATAAGGACTGTCCTGTCAAGAGCACAAAAACAACTTGTCAAATGTGGATATTGCAATCGGTACCTTTGTGTAAAAAGACGCAGCACCCGCTGGCACGTCTGGCACCACAAGAAGGATTATTGGGCTTAGACTTCAGGTAAGAGACTCTGGGAAGTCTTGAAAAGCATTGAATGTGACTGTGTACATTTATTTTCCTTCCACAGGCATGTTAGTCAGGTCTATGAGAAACGTGTAAAATCTGCTAAAACTAAAACCCTTAGGAATAGGGGAAAATTAAGTTTCAGGGTCCAGGGCTCAAAGGGTTAAAACACCATCATCAACTTGAGCATTTCAAATCTTCCCATTTTGTAAAATTTATTTGATTCTCTCCTACAGTAATACTTGAAGTCAACTAGCCTCTCCCAGAGGACAATAAATACTGCTGAAGAACCAGACTAATCAAGCAAGCACATGTAGATAATAATATTCCCTCAGTACACAACATTTACTCAATCAAACTGTCATTCTCAACCACACTACTGTATTACTTTTCTCATCATTCTTTCTCAACATTTTTGTTATGGTCAACAACATCTCTCACCCTCCTCTGTGTAAACAGAAATGGCCTGACTTCAATTTTGGCCAAACTTGAATAAACCTATCAAGTCTTTGCTGAGGTCTAGCTCTAGTCTGACATGTGCATGTACGAGCAAAACTTCCATGGGTTGAAAACATTGGTTTCCCTTATTTCCCATTTCACATAAAGTTAATATTTCATGTTTCATGACAAACGCTAGCAAAAAAATTTAAAAAATAATACAGGCCATAATGTGTGCACAGTGACGTATTTCTCAAGATCCATAATTTTCACCATTATCCATATCATCCTATATCTTTCATGTATCAAATACTGTTCTTTTGCACTATTCATAGGCCCATTCTCACAGACCACTTGAATCTCTCTTCTTAACAACATCACTGGCATCAAGTCCAGTGTCAAACCCTCCAACATCTCAGAGTGACATAGGTCATCTTTGGGCTCAATCATAAAATAGGCTCACCCAGACAAGGCGAGAATTTGGGTATGATGTGGATGGGTAGGGATGTTTGGTGAGATGTAATGGCTTGCTTCGATAGCTTACGATGAAACCACATACAACAAACAGTGGTAACTGCGGGTGATAGTACATCACTGAACTTTGTTCATGTAATCAAGACAGGATGATGACTGAGTCCAACTATTACAGATATGATTCCAATATCTGTTGTGTTCTAAAATACAATGTTGGTTCTGAGAATGCCAAAGTTTCACTGGTAGCCTTGCAGTTCTTAGTGCACCAAATCCAGCTTTCAGCTGAATGTACACATGAACCTTTGGATGGAATTTCTGTTATATTACATTCTATATTTGTCACTGATTCTTCACTCACTGATTACTTTGACTGTACGGTATGTGATCAATGTGATGGAAAGCTTGAATACTTTGATCACACCCCAGCGATCACAATTTTTTGTTTTCTTACAATGCTAGAAAACTATATGAGTGTGATAAATGTGTCTTCATCAACCAGCCTATTCAATTCCCTGGTCAGTCATATTGTAAAAAGCTCTCTAGAGCAAGTGGTTAATTTATCATGATTTTTTTGTTTGTACTTCAACTATGGTGAGGTTTGTATCCAGGCCTACATGAAAGTGTAAATGCACCGATATTTTGAGTCTTTTGAGCACGAAGATCTTGATTCGTTGCCAGATGACCAGCCCAAGGACACCTCCTGTGATAAATTACCGGATAATGACTGTACTTCTGTAGCTGAAGCTTCCAAAAAGAAAAGTTTGACCCAGAGATAATCAACTAAATCTGGCACTTGTAATAATAGTGATAGCAGTGAAAGTGAAGGTGAAGCTAGTGACTCTGTCAGCACGGTTCAAAGCTGTTCCAAAGCAAAGATATTTAAATTCAAACAGAAGAAAGTTGTCAGATTTAATGATCAACACAAGACTCGTGTCTTTATTCAGTTCTGTACATAACTGTCAAGTTTCATAGCAGGATCTTGATTAGTTGTGCTGATATGATGTTTTTTTTCTTTAAAGATACCACTGAAAAAGTCAGTACCCCTGGGAATACTGAGAACTGAAAATCTGGTAGTCAATGAGTTAAAAATAAGTCTAACCCAGATACGTAACATATTTCTCTTCTGTAAAGTGACAAATCTGTCCCCACGGCAAATCACCAACTCATTTCAGTAAAGGAAGTATTTTAATCTTGCGCAATGAGTTGAGTTAAGGAATTTAATACTTTCGACTCTGAAGCTTTTGTCAGAGACGGTGACCCAGTGGGCACCCCATGATATTTGTGTCGTGTATGTGTAGGTATGTTTGTATGTATGTATGTGGGTGTGTGTGTGTGTGTGTGTGTGTGTGTGTGTGTGTGTGTGTGTGTGTGTGTGTGGGAGTGTTGATGATGTAATCTATGTCTGCAAGTAAGACTGT
This sequence comes from Ellobium chinense, assembly GCA_033807755.1. NCBI lineage: Eukaryota > Metazoa > Mollusca > Gastropoda > Ellobiida > Ellobiidae > Ellobium > Ellobium chinense. The sequence continues at coordinate 543,131 of JAWQUT010000067.1, read as the reverse complement.
GTCCGTCGGACGGTAGCTGTGTTTCCCATTTTTTTTATAAACCTTTTACAATGGGAATAAACAGATTGATTCATTGATTGAGACACAGGGCATGAGCCAGTAAAGCTGACATCAGATGAATTGGGCAAAATGTTTTGGTACTGTATTTGAACTAGTGACTTTGTCTACCACTTTCAATGAGTGTATTGGGTTGTAGCAGGCACAAATATTTACCAGTTTACAAAGTGTATGTCTCAGAGATAAGTGATCTGCCTTTGACTGTCATGATTATTTCCCAAACATTCATTCAATCCATATATCATCAGTGATTCCTGCATCCAACATCCACTGATGCAACAAAACTTAACAATGAAACCTAGACCACACCCCCGGTGTGGATTCATCCAGCTTGCATCAGATGGGTTCCAGGGATCATCTTGAAGAAGTTTATAAATGAATCACTACATCATCGGGAACCCACATCTGTTGTGTCAACATCAAGGCTGGCTAAACTCTGTCTCTGACCATGTGCTCTCCATATCGCTGTAATCAGGCTGAAACATCGAGGAAATGAATCTATTATATATGTGATAACCTAAAACCCAGGTATCACCTTAGTGGATAAACCACCACAGCCACAAACTTCAAATTTGGTGTGAGAGTACGAAAAGTTATCATCAGTCATCATAGTGGCCTATGAAGTTTGCCATTTGGGATCACTGAATTAAGAAAAATAAGACATTTTGAAAAAAAAACTTCCAATTTTTTCTTTGGCCACCTCAGGTTGGAAAGGAAATGGAACTTCACTAGAAAATTTGTGTAATTTTGCACCAGCAAAATTTGTGTATGTGGATGAATTCACTGGTAGGAACCATAGTTATTATGCAGAAGGGTAGGAAGAAGGGAGTGGGAGAAACACTCATACAATAAAAAAACTCTTTGGTGTAAGCTGGGTCATCCCTCCCTCCCCCTTCCCCTTTCCAGAAATAGTGGGACATCTCAGCTAGTTATTGATAAAACAAGCAAGGTTTTGAGCATAATTAATTGTGTGTTAACTGGCAGTGTAAGAATGAGTAGCAATCAGGTGGATTGAATCTTCACTGGGTTTTGAACAATGAAATGGAGCTGGTATGGAGCTGTCCAGGATGCAATGATGTTGTTTTCATCAACACGTAAACGAGTAGGGCAACACAAGATAACATTTAGATTTTAGACAAGAATCAGTGATGATTCCTTCTAAATAATTGTCCTAAAATAATATTTAAATATGCGATTAAATCTGCTTAACCTAGTTTCTCCAGGCCCGATATTCACACCATAGTCTTGGTGGGAGAGTTCTGTATTTAGTACCAAATAAACCTAGTTATTGGAATCTGGTTTTTCATCAAGTAATAAATTGAAGCCAAATTCCTCGACAGGTCTGATCACAATGATTTTGCAACAAAGAGTGCAAAATAAATGCATGTAGATGTGGCACGAGTTTAGCTGACCCATCCCTGTCAACCCCTCTTTCTCCCGCCACACTCAGCTGGAAATAAATAACAATATGAATGACAGTTACCTCTCCATCACTTGCATTCATCATCTCCTCCGCCTCCACATCGTACGCCCCATCCAGGCCCATCTCATTATGTTTCTCCACTCTCTCACTGGCCTCCCGTGCACGCAGATTGTTCGGGTCCAAACTGTAAGATTTGAAAAAGAACATAAAAGTTATTTTAGTTGTACTGTTCAGCATAAATCTAGGAATAGTACAACTTTGTACCATTGGCTCTTGTTAATTGCAACTTCTGAGGAACACAGAAAAAATTGCAGTGAATAAGACTTAAATATAAAAGTGAAAATCCTTTCAACTGCACCACTTTATTAGTAACAGATACTTACCAGAACTGATGGATATAAAAAAAAATCACAGAAAATGTGAGCTCTAAAGATGCAAGAAGACAAGAACAACTGTATGTTTTCAAACTGCATTACAATACAGCAACGACCATTAATTCAAGAAGCATTCGAAGGTTTACAAAATTCAAAATATTCTAAAAAATATCCTATGGACTTAAACATCTGTTGACTTTTTCATACCAAATATACTTTGATGTTTTATTATCTGAAATATGATTGCCATTCAGCAGAATTTGTCACTGGGTGATTTGTGATTAAATTGTCTGAACTGTCTTGCAGAACATTTCATCTGCAATGTAGTAATAGGTCCTGTGGGATCACATCTAGACGGAGTCTACCAGTTGGGTGAAGCTTTGAAATTATATGATGCAAACTACAATATGCACTATAAGTTAGATGGGTTGTCTTAAAAACTTCATGCAATTCTGCCTGAGCATTTCAGCTTCTAGAATGATTTTCATTTGTCTGATGGGGAGATAAATACATTTCAGTTCTTTCACTGCAGACACTTTTTAAAAACCCAGTCCATGTGAGGTACCTAGCTAGGAAAGACACTTCACAAAGTCAAACTTCAAGCTTTCCATGGTGCAAATAGGTGATGAAATTTCATAGAAGTTTCCAACCACAGCATCTCTAGTTGGCACTGTTTGCCATACGAAGCTATCATCTGTAACATGTTATTACCTGAGAGAAATGTGATACTGATCTAATGCTTCCTGGTGTTGATTCAAGCTGGCCAAGCAATCTGCCAACTGTTGATGAAGTCGTGTAGTACTGTGATTTTCTAGCATTTTTCGTAACCTGAAAACAGGGAGATAAAAAACAAAACCCCATAATCAGGGATTGGGCTTAGTCACGGCCATATCAGTGAAACCGCAGCTCAAATTGGCTTTTTCCAAAAGTCACAGCCATAAACCAGCTCATACATATACCATGCTATAATGGTAGGTAGAGGATGACTTTAAGCAATAATTTATAAAATAAAAATTGAGGCTACTCAGGTTGATGTTTGTAGGCATTTCTTTTTCCACTTTAGATTTCCATAACTTCTGTTTTTTTTCTCTCCAGTGTAAAAAAACCAATTTTCACACTTCTGTGGTCGATAGAGCATTAAAAAAAGATGAAGGGAACCAAGGCTCTTCAGGCTTAGGATCAAAGTTTTGTTTGGCTGAGTAAGAAAACCTCAGAATGATGAAATGATGATGCAATTACCAGGAAGGTACTCACAATTCAACTCCTTTTGCATAGTCTTGCTCTTGAATAAGGAGGTCCACCATCAGATACACTGGGTCCAGCAAATTAATATCAAAAGTCATAGCACGATTCAAGTACTGCTTTGCCTGGAAGAACAAGAGAGAAATTTGCACTTAACATCGTGCAGCAAAACTGAAATGTCCACTTAATCAAAACTCCAAGAGAGTGTTAAGAAATAGATGCAATTATGAGGAAGGTTCAATTAAGCAAGTTTATTTGGCTTCAAGATTATATCTAGCATGTGTGAAGAATGCTGTGATTAATGAAATATGTGTTGTGGCAGAGTTGGTTATACTGTTCTTAGTTAATGCATATGTTTTGGTATTACAATGTAACATTAAATATTCCTAGCTAATCTAACAGGGTGCGTGTGCGTTTAACTTTCAAATGATGCAAACTCAAAAGAATAGGCTATGCCCAGTGTGAGAATCTCTTTATATTAATGACCATTTACACACAAATTTTGGACCAGAACGTGGTCAGAATGACTAAACAGGCAAAACTATCATACTACAGCTTCACTGCAGAAACACTTCTAGTCTGATAATAAACCTCACCTTGGCAACATTGCTAGGATCTTTTGCCAGTACAGATGCCACGAGCTGAAACAAAAGATATATAATTCTTGAATCATGACTTCCTTAAATACATGCAGCAGGCAGTAAACCTGAGGGGTTTCTGGTCCATGGCCTAACATTGACCTTAAATCATTTTACTGTGATCTGAAAAGATAAAATATGTCAAATTCTGCACTTTCATATAATATTGATAATACAATCATACATGGATAATTCAAATTCTTTGGGACTACCTTATCTTGTTTGAGTTTGCCAAATTTTGAGGCATTCATTAAAAACTATTATACAGAAAAAAAAATTGGGGTCTGAAAGATTTGTTTGAGGGAACTGTGATCTTGACTTACATGTGTTCGAGATATTCCTGCCTGATCGTATAACCAGGAGTATTTCCACAGTGTAAATGTATAATTAAGAGCAAACAATTCTGCAGATGCTATTGAACTCTTTTTGCAAATTGAAGGCCTTCATGACTGAAATCCCACTGGATCACATATGATGGCGAAAGTGCACGCTATCTGTCACCATCACTTACAGGTTTGAACACATGACAAGTACTCACTGTGAATGTTCTTGCATTATTCCCAATAGTTTTACAAGCTCTGGTGGCCCAGGCAAGTGCCTCTTTGATCTTCCTGTTGCTCAGGTAACAATCAATTAAACCTGAAAAAGAATTGCACAACAAATGAATAAATTTATGATCTGAATATCACAGCAGATAACATCTTATTCTGTTCCTGAAGTCCTGACATTCTTACCTAATGATCTATTTTGTGAAACCTGGAAGTAGCTTTATTGTCTCTTAGTATTTTGCATGATTGCTCCTCAATAATAATATCTTGTTGAAGGTAAATTTCTCAATACTGGGAACTTAATGAAGAAGTAACTCTTCTAAGGACCAGTTAGCAACTATGAATTGATTTCAGCAACCGTATTAGGTTTTCCTGTCACCTGTCTCTTTTAGCTGAGCTTTTGTTCCTCTGAACTGCTGAAATGTTGAAAGTTCCAACTGCACACTACAGAAATGTGCACACTCCCTATTAGTCCTGATTAAAAATATGCCCAACAAATTTTTCCAAAAGCAAGTAGTATAGGAATGTTCTTGCACACAAAAGAATGTCTGATGTCTGCTACAGTTTGGAAGACTCACCCTGGTAAGCTTCAAATCTATTTGGTGCCATTCTCACAGCCTCTTGAAAGTGCTGCATTGCCTGAGGACCTTTCTTCATATCCATCAGTGCTGTTCCTTTCAACACCAAAGCTTGAACTGATAAATTGTCCAATGAATAAGCCTGCAAAATAAGATCATTGTCAAATGTTGCAAAATAAAACCCTTAGTAAATGTGAACATTTATTTGTAATGCCATTAGTCATGCAGGCATGATATATCTACTATCGGTCAGAAGTCTGAGCTAGCTAAATGATGGGACATTTTATTATGAAAATCCATGAAATGCCACCCAAGCCAGAATATGAGGAAAATATCATGACCAAAACAGACACAATATTAAGAGATATTATAAATTTATATTTATCACATTTTCTCTAATTTTTGTCATCATAGTAGTAGTATTTTGGCTTATGGCCTTTGAAAATTCTGGAGCAAAATTCACAACTCCCAGCTACCCTCCACCATTTTTGCTCAGAATACTGCAAGAAATAATGATGAAAAATCAAATCCATGGATGTACAACAAGATCTCACATTCTAGAAGAAAACTATTACATCCAGAGCCTTATGGCACTTCTCTTTAAGTCCCCTATATTCTACGTATAATATTTGGTTCACCTTCTGTGCACAGTATATGGCTCTGATTGTCTTGTTTTTGTTCAGATGAGGTGAGTGCAGGGCTAGAGAACTGTATCCCATGGCCACCCAGGGCTCAACAGCTTGTTCAGACACAGACATCAAATTCTGGGCTAGCCTGAGAATTTTGAGAACAATATGATTTGTAAGTTACAGAGGTGCAATGTTGATGGATGCAGTCAATGGTAGAATTTTCAGCCACCAAGATCAACATTCAGGTTTTTGTTGGAAGTAAAAGCGCTCTGACAAGTATTTGTTTGTTAAAAAGCCCTTTTCGCAAATTTGATCTTTGGTTTTTAGAAACATTTTGCTTTTCTGCCATCTCTGTATGCATTTCCATTAGTTGGGATGGAGGAATGATATTTCTTGATCTGCATGCACCCTCCTCCTCCCCTTGGTGTTGCTGGATGTAAAACTGATAGTGTAACTGATTGCCCTTACAATGCAAAACAACATGATCAGTTATATATGAATATGCATGATATAAATAGAGGATAAAACGTTTTGGCCAAATGGAGCACAAGATTGAAAATTATCAAATTCCTGTCATTTTTATCCCCATCTTGTGATCCATTTTATATCGGAGCCATAGGGAAAATAAGTAAACGCTATTCTTAAGGATGGCAGCGGTTGATGGCAAAATTTTCAGACCATGATTGAGATAAGAGCCTCTACTCAAATCTGAAGTTATCATTAAGTTTATTTGATTCTGTTTTAAAGTACACAATTTTTTTAATTAGATATTCTTTCCCTTAAATTTTTGGCACTCTGCCATCCGTGTATCACCTCTATGAGAAATGCATTCATTACACACTGCTACTTACGCATGTAGCTCTGCTGTTTTCTTCTCCTTTGACAAAAGATATGCATAGATGTCCATGTTCTTTAAGTATAGTGGATCCAAGGTATGAACCTGAAAGAGGGTGAGGGAAATCCTTATGTCTTCACAATCATATGAACAGACCGTTACAAAATAGTCATCTCCAATGAAGCTTACTTCTGGTTTATGCAAGAAAGTAGTGTGACTGCAGATCTCCATTTAGAATGTAAAAGATGTATCTGCCAATAAAAGCCAGTATAACAGACTATTTCAGTCGGTCATATCCCTCTACAATGAAAAAAAAAAGAGGTAATGCTTGTTGGTGTTGTGATTTGTAATGCCCAGATGACAGTGCATGCATAATAACTGGGAGTGGTCTAGAGTCCTACCACTTATCTTGACTTTTTCTGTGTCAATGTTGTCTCACTCCTCAGAACCACCATAACAACTTCCCCTGCAATCTTCAATTATCATTGCTTGAATCACCACAGGAGTTGGATGTACTTTACTCTTCAAGTCATTTGTTATTTCTAAACATGGATTTATACTTGGTATCTTACCCGTCTAAATTGTGCCATTGCCTGTACGTAATGACCTCCATGAAAACAAGCCTCTCCAAGGTTGCTTAGAATCAGTACATTGTCTTTCAAACCGTGCTGAAAAGATTACAAGTCAACATTCAACTACCAACATAAACACAAATAACAACATAAAAACTAGACTATGATTCATCTGTTTTACTTGTGCTGTATCATAAAAATACACAGTCTCTATGATTACCTCCAACATGTACATCTTTCTTTATCCACTTGTATATTACAGCCAACAATGGGAAACATTAAAAAAAATCCGTCTCTCTGACCTATTTTAATCTGGCAGCTGGATAAAGCAAAATTTGTGCAAATTACTTCATAACATCCTGAAAGATATGAAATGAGTGACCTACTTTTGGCTCCATAGCCCTGAATGTGGTGACAGCATTGCCGTATTCCTTGGCTGCCATGTGTGCATGTCCTTTAATCCAGCTGTTCAGCCTGTAGGAGAGAAAATACAATAAGACTGTAAAGAAAAGCATGGATCTTCATTTCGAATCATGCACTGATCCTGAGCACAATGAAATCTCACTGATCTCCACAGTCAAACACATTTTTCATTGGTTTTCATCTTTCACCTCATGGGAGTGTAACTGACTCTGATTATCTGCTGCAATTAAGAGGAGGTGTGACTATGTGACAACTGTTACATGCAAACTGACGGCTACTTACCAGTCACAGGAAGCTTGTGGTATGCTGTTCATGATGTAGGACATGAGGTCAACTCCTCTCATTCCCAGACTCAGCAAACCTGTTAAGGCATCAAGGGCTAGTGGATGTTCCCTAAGACAAAAAGATGAGATTGAAAATGAGATTATAAATAAAGTGTCACTTAGATGTCCAAAATGAACACTGATATTAACTCAGAGCAACATCATGAGCCTGTCATTTCTCATTAGAGTAAGGCTTCCAGCAATGCATCTGAAAACTGTTCTAGAGTACTGAAAAGGAGTCTACTTCACTGCCTAAAGAGCTTCTGAAGTATTTCGTGCAGAATAACTTCTTTTATTAAGGAAACTGTAAATTTCATATTCATATGAAATGTGTATGTCATCCTCCTTCATCTCCTTACAAATCACTGCCCACAAATAATACTGTTGTAAGTTTTTCAATGACTTTAAAGACTTATGACAGTATTATGTTCTCAATACCTGCTGGCAGTGCCAGTACAAAAAAATTAATTTCTGTTACTTTCCACCGAACCTCCAGCAGTGACTTTCACAGATAACAAGTGATGTTTCATCAAACCAATCTCAAAGTGACTCAAAGACACAGTCACTCAGGACCAAACATCTGCACAAAACCTATGAAAGGGACACGCATTAAAAATAGCAATGCAAATGAAAAAATTGAAATGCCCTAGATAGAAATTTAATCACATTATTCTAATACAGCTAGTTGAGCCATGAAAAAAGCTTTTTAAATTTTCAAAATCCATTGAAAAATAAAAAAGTTATGGCAGTTTAAAGGTCCCTAAAATGATACCAATTCGTTAACAAAGACAAAGAGCAAATAAAACTGGAAGAAGTGTCCGCAGAAAATCTAATAATTTACAACAAATGTACCATGATTTAATTAAAACCCAGGCTTTTGCATCCAAACTTTCCATTCTTATGGAAAAAGTGACACAGAATTCAGTGGTGGCATCAGATTTGTGATATATTTAATTCTTTATGAGTTATAAGCATAAATTTGCATAAATTAGCATTGAAAACGACAACAATCGCCAGTAAAAGGTGGAATAGACCGAGTAAATATTGATACTTGCACATGAAACTTGGCAGTGTTATGTGTTTTTTGACAGTGTACTTCAGAAAATGTACCATATTGATGAAGTCCAGCACTGTTTGTGGATAATTTGCATAAATTTGCATATATTAGCATAAAAAAAATGATGAATTTATCCAGTAGAATTTTTTGGTTTCACTGGGTATTTCCATATGAAATTTGGAACCTACAGGGCTTTATCTGGACATACAGTTTATAAATTGTACCAAATTTATGACTGATACAATAATTCAAAGTAATGATATGTCAAGCGGACAGATTGCTTAGAAACTATCAAATTTATGAGATAAAGTTATGACAGAACATAGTGCCCTAACAGTTTCAAAATGAATACCAACAATATTGTACTAAGTACAAGCAAAAGAACACCTTTTGCACAAACTTCAGGTAACCACTCTGCATTTAAAACAATTAGAAGATAGTACAGAATAGCGCACCTTAAAAGTGTTAGGCCTACATGCAATTATTTTGAATACATTTTTTTCTGAATATCTGCTGCGTTTGCAACAAGCCATGATCTGACCGCCAGGATGCATCGCCGTTGAACAGTTTGAATGTCCTGGCCGTTGGGCCATTTGCACACCCCCAAGCCTTTGCCCAGTTCCGCAAAGCTGACAACAAATAATAAAACTCTAGCGATTACATGTACCTATGAATCCACAACAATAACAATGCTACGATAGACCTTGGACTAGTCTATATTAAAGGGAACTCGGCATGCCGTGTAAACAACATAAAGTTCGCGGGAGAATGTTTATATCTCTCAACTGAATTTAAATGCCTTCTTTAATTCATGGAAAAATACAGTATACTTATAAAATGGGCTTTGTCAATTAATTTCCACATTCTTAAAGACTGGAAATAATTAAATGTTTTTAGTATCAAACCTACCTTCCCCGCTCCCAGAGAGAGGGCACAAACAATAATAGAATAACCCACAGCGCCATACTTTTACTAAGCCAATGAAAATAAAGCCTGCGATCACGTGCGACCTTAGTGCACGGTTACAACTAAGTTCACTCGCGGGGTCAATTCCCACGCTGCCGAGTTGCCTGAAGTGCCGTAATCCGACAGGGGGTGGTAGCACAAAAAAATTTACTACGTGCTGAATACAAAACTGAATGCAATGAAACTTACAAATAAAAGAGAAGAAATGTTTATCTACAAGCCGATGTTTGAAGCAGGTTTCTCCTCCGTATAGTTTTCCGTGCACGAATACACAAAGTTCACAACGATATTACCAGGGATGCCACTCACTTTTCATAAAATTCTCTGAAGCTTATGCGGCTTCGCAGGAATTTATAAGGACTTGGTCTTTGATCTGAAACCTCTTCTTTCAGAGAGCCAAATCATGTTTGATCTCTAAATAAAGCTATCTTAAACAATACTCATAAATTTACTACATAATCATACAGGATCGAAAGTTGACTTGCCAACCCCTAGTCTATTCATCAAGGATCAGTCGGCTGATGAGGTTATCTGACTAAAATTCATCATACGGCTTGGGTCTTCTGATTAGTCATGGGTTGGGATTTGATAAGAGAATGCTTTCTTTGGGAACCCCCCAGATACTAAAACCTTGAATATTTTGTTGCTTGGATCTCTTGCTTTCAGTCATGATTCATATTATCTCCGAAAATTAACGTAGACCTTGACCAGTCAATGTGTTCCGCGAAGTCGACCAGCCCAATCCACACACCGCCCGAAGAAGACGAGCAAGAGCGACGGACGATCAACCAATCCTAGACTAGTTAACTGCGTAAGCTAGAATAGGCCCACGAGGCAATTTCCATTTCAAAATGAACATATTCTTTGGAAAACGTATCGTCGAATTAGGGTGTCTCGTATGGTTTCCGTCCTGTAAATGAGTTTTCAAAACCAAAATAACCGCATCTACGACACTTCGGAATTTGCGGAACGCGTTTACTAAGGCCGGAAGTGACCTTTTAATAAGTCTAAACTATCTAGCCATACTTTGGCCGTACTGAAACGCTTATGCGTATTGTGCATGCTGATCTATCCATACGGCGGCCGTAACGACACTATTTTTTCCTTCCGAGAGTCGTCACCGGTTCTCGGACCGATCTCGGATGGCATTCTCGGAGCTGCCGATATTATCGGATTTCCGAGAATTCTCGGAAGAGTGGCATCCCTGTATTACTCGGCTTTCACACATTCCTTCGCACTGCTTCAAAGCTCGCAGTAAAGAGCAGCCTTTTTTCTCATTAGACACCAAATTTCATTTCAGTCGGTGCAAAAATGACGCGGTAGCCGAATTTAGAAAAAGGGAACCCCTCCGCGAGTCCCGCCGAAAAACGGCCCGCCTACAAGCCTGCGAATCGGACGAAAATTGTCTAGCCGCCGCGCGAGCTATTTGCATTGCTAATTAAAAATCTACCTGATGACCTCCTTATAACATGTGATTGCAGATCTGTCCCTGCCTTCATGCAGATATAATTTGGCCAAGGCCAGATTCACACGAGCTGTCCGCTTCTTGGTGTTGATGCTTTCAAGCTGGACAAGAGAAAACAAAATATGCACAGATAAAGCTACAATATTTCAGAAAGATTTTTCCATTAGAATAAATATCCACGACTATGATCATAAGTACAGACTCTACAGCAACAAAGTCTTGAGTCTGTCTCTGAGTCTGCCATGCACTTGTATAAGATATAACTTAACATAAAAAAACCACTTTCTTACTTCCTTGCTCAATCTATGTCCCCACATGCTTTGCCTTGACTCATGAATATTGGATCACCAATTTAAGATCAAGAGGGTGGCCACCATAGATTCAAATTAAACTTCATGATTCTTTGCTGCTCAGATTTTTCTGACAGTTCACCCTCTCAGAGAAATATTAATAAGAAAATTATGAGGACAGAGCAGGAGAGTATCCAGCTCTTAGTGTGATGCTTCAGCATTTGAACATGGTGAAAATATCCAAAAAGGAAATCTATCACATACTGTGCTGAGTGCTTCAGCATTCTGTTTCATCTTGTGGAGGCACTGATAGATCTTGTACTTTACATCCACCTCTGAAGTGAGCTCCTGTTGAAAGGCAAGCAATCCACATAACTTATTAGGACAAACTAGTATGACATTTCCACCAAGTTGCAGCAATACCTTGATTCACTGAAAATTACATTTATTATGCTTTATCATGACTAAAACTAGGAACAAATGAAAGATATTGAATACACTGAACAAAGTCAGACTTCTTGGAAATTAATTCACACAAAACATTAATGCTAGGATTTGTTCTCAGAAATCATTGCTATCATGATGAGGATTTTTTAATGTCAAATATATTTGAAGAGTATCTGTGGTCACTGGCTATTGTTAAAAGTGTGTAATAAAAATACTAAACTGCATTTCTGCAAGAAGTGAAAATAAGAGCTTGATTTAAACTGCAAAAGCCACCTTTGACTACAATGAAGATATATGAAATGATGAAATGTAAGACTGCCATGCTGTGCTTAAATTACTCTCTGATAGCATCTCACTGCTGTCCATTAATTAATGTCATTGTTAACGAACATGGAATAGATATTAAACATCTCTTATATATGTCTCTGCACTATTGTCAGCATAGAAGCCTGGCTCTCACAAAGTAATTCAATGCAGAATCAACTTACTGTTGATGACACACTCTTAATCTTGCTTTTGTTTAGCGTCTTCCTAAGAAGGAGGCAGCGCATGAAGACATTCTGAAAAAAAAAACAAAAACAAAGTAAATTAGTGAAATGACAGTAACTAAGACCATTATCAGGGCACAGCTGCAAAAAATGTGCAAACTATTTAAATATCCTCACTGTCAAAACATGAACAGTTGCCAATGCCAACTAACAATCTAACATCAACAGAACTTAATGAATTCATTATAGGCTAGTCAGGAAATGAAATGCTCACCTCATAAATCTTAAAACAACGCCTTATAATTATACTGTTTAAAACTTCTCCTGTTCAATTTAGAGGTGCAGCAACCATCACAGACTAGTATGTTCATATGTGCTAATTTTTTAAGTAAAAAAATTTAGTGCTTACGCTAGATTACTAAATTATTCTTTTATAGGCACTACATGCTTGCAGACAGTGTTTAAAATAAATTCTCAGCTTCTTATTTTTGATATAAATCAGTCAGTGTTACATTACCTCTGCTTTCTTGTACTCCCCCAAATGGTAGAGTGCATCCCCATAGTAGATCAAACTCTGGTACTTTTGAGGTAGGGACAGGATCTCACCCATGTCACCTCCTGCATTTCCGTCAATCATGGACATGACTATGCAGAGCTACATCAAATAAAAGAGGAATTCAAATGGAATATAGTTTCCAGTTGAAAGAAATAATGCGGAGGACTTCTGAAAGTGTCTTGTATGTCTCAACGGGCATAAATAGCTTAAAAGATCTTGTGTTGATGTGAATTATTACTATTAGGGTCAGGTTCAGAACTGGTAATGTGTTGGGAGCATCTAGAAACCCTTCCACATTAGATTAGATCTGTGCAACTAGACTTGTTGACTGTTGTGTGATCACACTGTTTATTTGGGTGTGCCATTCTCATGAGGATTTCCATATATAGGCTATGCTTCAGTCAATCAATGTGATACTGCTTAAAGCAAACACACCTAGAGTCAGAGAATTGTATGAGAGATGTTGTAAAGTAGAAGGATCTTCGAATGAAACTTACAGTTACACTTGTAACTGAAACTCATGCTCACTACGACAACTGTAACATTATCCCTAACTCTAAATCCTGTCAAGACAAGGGCGTCATGCCGTCAGCTCTAACCTAACCTTGCTTTAACTTAAGGCTTAGGATCCAGATTTCTAGTTTAAACTAAAGTCCATTGACCGAGGCGATTGGAGAATAGGGGCCTCAGCCTCAGGTGTGGTCTCATTTGAAATTCCTCTGGAAATGTGGACACTCTATATATATGAAAATATCCTTTCTCACTTCCTTACCTGGTAAATTTGTTTAAAGAACAGATGTAAATCTAGACTGGACTAGATCTAAATGAAATTTAACTCTGAGACCATCTCACAATTTGAATAGGCTAGACTATAAATTATAAAAACAGAGAATGAATGAATCACCACCTGAGAAACCACAAATCAACAAGAAATGGAAATACTAGTGTCACAGGTTTGGTGTTTAAATTAAAATTAGGCTCTAGAGCTCTCACCATTTGTTTCAGATCCTCATATAGCTCTGCCTGATACATTTCACGAATATGATCAAACATTTGTCCAGGCATTTTGAATGTCAGCCGCTGAACCTCGTATCCACCCGGAAGAAGAGAAAAAGCAACATTGTTGTCGCCCCTGGTTCTTGTTTTCGATTCGTAGATTCGTTAATAAATTCTTTGGGTGTCTTAATGCAGATCAGTGTAGTATGGTATCGTAGTGTCAGTAATTCTCCATAATAATATAGGAAGATTTGCTCGAGTTTGGCTGTTCATGACCTTTCTAGACCTTCCTTTTCTTTTGATCTTTCAAAGCACTCTTTAGGCCTTTCTAACTGTAACTAGACTACAAAATTATTTAGTCTAAGTGTGGATGGATGTCATTATTTGAAGATGTGGTGTGGTAAATGCATAAATGAAAACTGAATAGCAAATCCTTTCATTTGTAACTACAGGAGAACCTCAATATTAAGTACTCATTTAAAAGGTATGCCTCACTATTAGACATAAATGCTCAGATTCATTATTATTCTAACATTTCATGATTCAGGTGGATCTCGGTGCTAAGTATACTTCTTTTTTCCTAACACCGAGGCATGTACCTTCTAAGTTCTATCCAGTTTCTATTGTATATTTTTTATCAATATCATGTTCATGATGATTTGTGATTAAGTGGAACTGACTGCATCCAGTCCTCAGAAAATATTACTGATCTTAGCGTGATATGCTTGTTTCGATATGTTTGCATGTCATGGACCTTTCTCAGTGTCCTACAGGTTGAACTATAGAGGTTGGTCCACTTATGAAGCCTTAAAAAATGTCAGCCAAGTCTTGTGCTTGTTCCTTGAAATTAATGTGTGCAACAGAAAGTGAAAAGAGAACTGAGACAATTTCATTTGATTAATGGAATTTGCTTAGTCACAACATTTTGGTAGAATGGAAAAGTTGCTATTATACAGTGAGATTTAGAAACAAGAGTACATGTCTTCAGATTTTCTGAAGAATGATCTGATGTACTGGAAGATGTGAAAAAGCTGGGTCACCTCAGATGACTGAAAGCATGCAGAAATCGCTTAAATCTAAACATATACAGTGGAGCACAGATAATGTGCACATCTTAAGTCTGACAAAAACTGTACTTATTAACAAAAATAAGAATTAACCATATATGCACCTTCAGAAATGAAAAAAAGATAACAAAAATACTCTACTCGTTATCCATGTTCATATACTAAATTAATGTATCCACATTAAAGGAAGACTGCACTGTCCTACAGACCATATTAAATCATACGATACCCTATTATTCCACTAAAACAGTCTTTCAAGTGTCTGTCATAATGATATTACTAATTATTACGCCTCTGTTGGTCCCAGACAACTCACAGGGTTACATTATCCTAAGTCCGAGTTGTTACAACCACTGCACGCGTGGCGGCCATAAGCTTACGTCAAATACGTTCTTGCCACATGGCCAAGCTGTCTAGCCAGTGCTCTGCAGACGGGTGATACTGATAGCGTGGTGGTATGATGTTTTAATTCCTCTGTGAACAGTAGATATGCCAAACAAAACCATGCTCAGACAATAAAAATGCAGAATACTTTTTCTGGCTTACACTATCAAACTTTACGATTGAATTTGGAATACCAGAACCTTAATTAAAAGCTGAATAATACATAGTCAGGTAGAGGTGTCTGTAGTGCTTGAACGTGAGTGACCTCAGTATTTTTGCCACAGGTTTCTGCTGATCGGGGAAGGGGAATAATTCTGGACGCAAGGGCCAAAGCCGGTAACTCAGGCTCTCCTTATTGCGTCATATTACATACGCGCACGGTAACAGAACGATGCTCTTTCTTCGCAAAATTGACTTGATGGGCACCATAGATAATTTTTAGAGAGAAAAAGTACAGTATTGAAAAACGGAAAATTATTTTTGATGTGCGTGTCCTACTTTAAGTATGCTCCACCATAGTTGATTGGAATCTATAATGACAGAAAAGCTGGATATGTAAAATTCTGTAATATTTGATGAAATGTCTACAGTTTGTCTGTGATCTGCTCGTCTAGAATTTTAATGAAAATGAAAGAAGTAACAAAAAGTTCTTGCATTTTAAGTGTACACCAACTGCTGTGAGCAAGTCCAGCTACACTTATCATTCACTTGAATATTATACTGTATGCTTAATATGAAAACTCCTTACAGTATGAAGCTAACCTCTGCAGCTTGCAAAGTGACAGTCTTCTGGAATTGCAAAATGGCTTAACACTATATAGTGTGGAGCATTCCATGCAATTTGTACAAAGTTAGTAAGTCTTCAGTGAATCTTCAGTAAGACTAAGAGTCTTCAGTAAGTCTTACTCCCTATTGTGTTATAATTATTAAATTGTTTAACATCGACTGGTAGACAGTTTCTTAATATATATTTTTAATATATTACTCATAATCGTTAGTAAGTGTTTCAAGGTGTAGTCTATACTGGATGATATTGATAAAGCCTTGATTAAGAGGGCATTACGCGAAAAAGTCTCACTGTTAGAAAAACTTTGATCTTTTAGATTGTCTGTAGAGATTTAAATTTTAGAACAATTTTAATTTCATTCTTTTATAAAATTAAGAGAACCTGATAGTAATTTCCAAATACAAAACAATAATAAAAAATAATGGAAGATATGGGCGTGTCTTTCTATAATTTTGTCATAAAACATAATTATTAAGACTTCACTGTTGAAGGAATGATTGTGTCAGTGTCATACAACATACATGTAGTTATTTAAAAAATCTACCTAATTAATATGTCATTGTCAATCAAATGACTAAATGAAGTTTAATGCAGGACTAAGGTCCTGAATATGTTTTATTCTGTAAGTAGAAGTGAAGCTTAATGTGACAAAAAGAAGGAGAATACATTAGAGACAATGTTGTATGTACTGCAAAGGGTGTCTGAAATTACCAGTTTACCTGAGTTCTAAAGATATTATAATTTCACTGTAGTGTGTAGACATTAATGATTTCAGCCATTCACATCATCATGCTCTGAGCACAAATGCCAAGTCATCCTGACAGAGCTAAAGAAACAGTGCATGAATTTTCCTGACACATTTCTGTTAGAAAATGTTTAAAAAAAACAACAACAAAAAAATAATATTATGGCTAAATTCTAATCTTTAATATTATGTATTGTCAGTATTGTAAAGATGTTGACATATCACATTTCTGAAACTCATTCAAAAACTCTGGCAAGTATAATGTGAATGTGCTGATTTAGAATTAGACAGTATAACTGACATTATGGAATCTTGTACAGTTCTGATCTTTGATGAGACTTTGTATGTGTACTGGGAAAACCTGAATATTAACATATATTTTGAGGCACAAGTGTGGACAAAACTAAACCTAATGACTGCACACTGAAGGTCAAATCACACAATAGTATAAAGAAATCCAAGTGAGCCAGTTATAAATAAATCATGATTTAATACAGATAGCTACAGCATACTGAGAAGAGACAAAATGATTTCACAACATTCCTATGGCTTTTGAAATCAATTTAAAAAAATCTAACCTGCAAACATAGACACAGTGTGTTAGTTCTTCCTTTTCTCAAACTAAATTGTTGAAATTCTGTTGTGCTTAAGAAGAAAAACAATCATATCAGAGATTAATTACGAATCTATTTATCCGTATTGATATCGTTTGAAATGAGAAAAGTTCACTACAACTCTAACTTGATCTGGAGAATAATATCACGTCGTATGGAATCCTTTTAAATGTAGAGCAAACTATCTGATTAACAGCTAATGAACTGCCAAGTTGCAGCTGTGGGTTAAGGTAAGGTCCTCCAGACTAAAAGATTTTGAAATGTCTCCATTGCTTGCATCCACTTGTTTCAGCCTCACATTTGCAGGATTCAGACTTCAGTCCCGTCACACTCACACCACAATGAATATGTCTATGCACAAGTGTTCGTTCTACAATCAGTTCCATTCTTCTAAGTATCTATGCTGGCATGTCATCATTCCTCTTCTTCTTGCCCTCCGAATTGGCCTTTGATGTCATCATACAGTTTCTGAGGAATAAACAAAAGACAGGCATAAAAAATGAATTTAAAGGTCCATTCTGGAATGTTCACACAGTGCTAGTGACCTGATCACATCTAGAGTATGTGATTCTGAATGTAGCCATTCCCCCATCACAGCCAAACATTAAATCATAAATCCATTCATCTCATGCTACTACTCTATCTCCTGAACAGTCTCCCATCTGACAAAAAGGTGTCCCCCTTTGATTTTTGGTTTTGATATCACTCTTCTGTTCTGCACAATTCAGGTTTCAGTAAGACAACCACCAGAAACATCTTTACCTAGTTTCTGAGTAAATCTGAGTACATTTTTTCAGACCATTTCTCTTCGAACACCTCTTTGAAGGCATTTATAAGACAGAAAATGCAGCATACTGTTATAAAATCTAGTGGTAGTATTAGTAACTCTTCTATAGTTTAATAAAAGTCCTGAGAACTGTATACCAGTGAAAATAAGCTGATGTTAAAGGAAATGATGAGTAATAAAAATCTCAGACACTGCAAGATCTCATGGATGTTTGAAGTAATTCACACTGCAGTGGATAAATCCCTCAAATTGTACACAAATATGGCAAAAGTAACCTAAAAAGTAAACGGATACTAAAACTTTAAATTTAACTTTTACAAAGTCTAAGTTCCAGGTTACGGATTACTCCAGTGTCAGCCAAGTCTGGAAAACTGATGGGGATTTTATTAATATTTCATGACAATTCCTGTGTTTACAAGTGAAGCCTTGATGGCTGAATTCAAAGTAAACTCAGAGAATGCGAATTTAGCTGATCTGTGCACTGCTATGCCTGTATTCTTCTCTTCAGCTTTCCAGAATAGGCTCATAGTGGGGTAATTGGTTTTAATTACATGAAAATAGCAAAAAATTAGTTGGGACCATGCTTCTAAATCTAATGGAATGCTGTGATACTGTCCCAATAGGTAGCCCAAAATAATTTACAAGTGCGCAGATACTGACTGGTTGTGCACCCATGCAGGATCTCTGAATGACTGACAATATCCTCTAGTGCCAGTAACTGAATCATGCCAGTAATTGCTGTCACCCATTTGCAACTAGTGTCACCTATTTCTCAACAGAATAATTCAAAGAGGATGAAAGGGAATTGATTTTATTTAAAAGAGGTTTGTATGTCAATGTACCATGATCATGTTGTGCATTCTTGACCACTGAAGGTTGCAATGCAACTACAATGGTATTTAACTGCTGTGCGAAATGAAGTGCAATAACTCATTAACTGATAATGTACTGTGTAAACTGAAAAATAGAAGTTATTATAATATTAATCTGCCTTTTAGTAAAGTTATACAACATGTGGGTTGTTAAATTTCTCAAGGAAATGATTTTCTCTGTGGGGAAAAAAAAAATTATGGATGATGCCCTTTTTTAAAATCGATATAAAGCATATCCGAGTTGCCACTCCAGTCATAATGTCATTCATGTGCTTTTCCCCAGTATCAAGAGATGCTATTTTTTCCTAACATTTCTCTATACATGGTGAAGAAGCATAACCCCCATTGCCCCCCCCCCCCCCCNCCACCAAAAAATGCCTTTAAGTTTACTAGTGAAAAGAGCTAGTCTAAACCATGCATTTTTATGCACTTGATCTGACATTTCACAATTTTTTTTCCCCAATAATTTAAAAGGAGCGATTTCTCCTTGATGATAGGAATAAATGGCTTTTTGTAAAGCCATTTTACCCTTCGGGGGGAGGGGGGTGGGGAATTTTTATCCATGGCAACACCGCCACATACTGACCCAGAAGTAGGATGGTAGCAATTGGCATGACGCTGATACTGATAGCAGCAGTATATTGACAGAGACGTCGATGGACATCTTTTTCAAGGCAATTTAAAAGTGACAGCTATCTCAAAGGACAGCACCGCAATGATAATGATACAGTTCATTTAGTCATAGACACTAGACAGGTCACAGGTCACAGACTAGCTAGATCGATATTTCGACTAAATCGGTGCTGTTCACTGTTGTTAGAGAAAGCCAAAGTGACTTAACTGAGTGAAAATGATCTTTGATTACAATCTGAAAGTCTGATAAGATTACACAGGCAAATCTGACAGGGAAATTGCGGTAAATAATAAGACGGCGATTACCGGTACTTTCTGAGTAATCTGAGTGAAACTGAAACCTACCCCTTTGTTTATGTGTCGAAAGTATCTCTCAGTTCCTACATTAAACGCTCTCTCGAAAGGGTATGCAAGAATTACAACAGCTAAGACGAACGTTGAGGTCCGTTTAAAGACAGTATTGTAAACTGTCCGCGAAATATTTCCCAAGGACATTGTGCTCAGTAGTTCCCTTCGCCACAGGTCACGCAAAGGCCGTTGCAGTAAACTTGCTGTTGTCTCCCCTGCCCTAAAAGGCCTAACTTCCGGAAATTTTCACTACCGAATCCGACTACCTTCCTTGTCAATACTGATTATATAAACATTTATTAAACTGTTCTAACCAGGGCTAAATCAAACTGCATACAGAAGTTTCGGTTTGTGCTAATGCATGTTTCAGTCGTTTTCCCACCCGATCTTTCCATCTTCCAGCCATTAAATCGTCACCAACATTAACGAGAATCTGTAGTTAACTGTGCCTAAATATTCATATTCATGATCGTCCAGATTTTATGGTGACTGCGTAATATACACGTGTTTGCCAAACCATCAGGATTTTTTTTTTCTGTCGGATGTCCTGTAATAATTACATAACCATATTATATTAGTCACCATAGAGACAGTACATTTTGCAACACGTTTTAAATAAGGGAAATGACAAGCAGTCTGACAAGGCAGAGATGGAC
>JAWQUT010000067.1:511079-521282 GCA_033807755.1 Ellobium chinense | reverse complement strand
CATATAAACACATACACAAACGTACACACACTCACACGCACATAGTATCTCACAAATCAGAGCCCTTTGTTACCCAATTAGCATCGACGGTACCAAACCAAACTTTAACGCTTAGTCACGATCCTTCCACTCCCAGCCCATTCCTGCCATCACTGCTAACCCTTCCTTAACATAAACAATCTCAATTAAATCTAATTAGATTGTAGGAGGTGCGACACTGCCGCGGTAACTTCGCGCTGAGCGTGTGGCTCGATTAATGTTGAGTCGAGCTAGATTAAAGAGACTCAAAAAGATCGGAGCAAAACTCGATCTTTTTGACTCGAGCCGAACTCGCTGACTCGATGAATCGAGCCGCTGGTAAAGATCGACTCGACTCGATCTTTTGACTCGAGCTGCCCAGCCTTACTAGGGAGTAGGTCTTCGCTCAATCGTATCAATAGTAAAAACTAGCCGATCAAATAACGGCAATAAAGCCGATAGATTGTGGGTAACTCACTTCCGTATCTAATGTATCCAAAACTGCAAACGGCGCGTTATTGTTTGACTTCATTAGACTGTGGAGAATCTCTCAGATTTAGATTTAAACTAGCTCTAGCTCCATACAGCAAGCACTGTGTAAAATTTTGCATATGTGTCACGGAGATATTATTAGATCTGCATCAACGGTTAAGTTGAAGACTGTACAGCATAGTGAGAGAGTGAAATTTCATGATTCAACAGTCAACAGACTACACTAACTGAGGAAATTATGTCAGCATATAGACCAATCAAGTGTCTAGTCTAGACGATCTAAAATAAAGAAACTAGACTAGACCAGTTTGAAAACTACGGGAAAAGTAAATACACTTGAAATTTTAACACTAGTTTGGTCATCTTAATAAAATTCATAGTCACAACCATAGTTTTATTTAATAATAGACAAGTAGTATAAATCTTTTGTGCTTGACTTCTTGCTAGGCTTGAGCTCTTGCCATCTTATGGAAATCTCCTGCTGTTGACTCAATATCTCAGGATGATGAGAACTTGCTGGATAACCTGAATACATGCAGCATCAGGACTGTAGGCCCAAACAATATGGAACAATAATTAATAATGTAGACTAGATAGTCAAGGCCAAATTAAAAGCTTGGAGCATTCAATTTTAATCTCTTAGGTTTCTTGAAACTATGATCAGTTTCACAGGGTTTTAGGAGAAGATCAAAAAAAAAAGAGATGTAGGGCCGAATGCCTTGTTAACAGTATTGCTGTGTTGAAGACAAAATAAATTTGAGTCATTTCTCATTTTCTGCCATAATCTGAATGATCTACTGATGAAACAGCGTGAAGCCATTCTCAGTTTTTCTGTGCCATTTTTATTTCAGAGATTTATGCAATTGGACATTAGCAGGAAACCAACCGGAATGAAAAATGTCTTCAGCCTCTTGAAAACTTTGTGCAAGTAAAGCAATGGCACTGAAAGCTGGCATATGCACAGCACTGAATCAGGAAACTTTAGAACAGTTGATAAAGGGTGGAATCAGGACTGTCACTGATTTTATAGTCCGGGATCCAGAACTGCTTTCCCAGAAGCTGCATATTGCTTATAAAGTAAGACTTTCTGACGTTCAGGGTGTGTTTGAAGCACTGACATTATCAGTATGTATGAAAAATTTTAAGTAATACATACAGTGTGCCAAGTTCTCACTTTAAATGGATTTGTTGAGGCAAATATTTCCTAATTTTTTATCTATAAGCCTTATTAATGCCATTCCTCTTATTGCCAGTTAGAGGTATGCGAAAGTCTTTCCTTTGTAGCATAATTTATGATTTGCCATAATTTATTGTGAAATAACTTTTCAAACATAGATCATAGAGCAAGACCTTAAAAATAATTTAGTGACTGCAGGAACCTAATTTTTGCAATTTTTTTTGTTTTCTTAATTTAGCCTTTACTGACATTTCATTTCTAAAATGCTTGTTTTCAAATAATTATTTCTGGGTCAACAGCAAGATTAGCTTGTTCATCCTTTGCGGAGTCAAGGTGATAAAAATTACCAGGAATGGTACCTTTCTCATCTCTACGTTGTCTTTTCATTGACAGGATGTTTGCTCAATTCGGCGAGTACTTTTAGCAGAATACTCAGCCTACCCTGTCTCTGGATTGGATTTGTACCAAAGTGCTATGTCATCTCTGGCTATTCTGTCCACTGGTTGTGAGAGGTAATCATACACACCGAAACTGAAAATCTAATGATAAACCTTTCTTGTATGTTCTGATAATGCCTCCGCTCTTGTTTTCACATGGCAATATTGCATATAAATTAAGACTTTAAAGGAGTGAAATAGACAGCAAGTCTGTACATTTTTTTCCAACAAACTGATAACTTTGATATGACATGATCAGAGGATAATTGATGGTTAAGATTGTATAGTAACTCTTCTGGCAAATTTATTTTTTGTGAAATGAATGTTCAGTTTCAATGTTGACCCCAAAAAAGCTACCACTGAAGATGTTTCTTGTTTTTTCAGTCTGGATCAACTTCTTGATGGTGGACTTTACACAGGGGAAGTGACAGAAATAGCTGGAGATTCAGCAGTGGGAAAAACTAAGGTAGATTATATGTACAGTTGAGTCCGCTTAACTCCAATTCGCTGGGACCACCCCAATGAGTTGGAGAAATCAGGATTCGACTAACGATTTCCAAGGCGGGTCAACCGTATGCTAGCGAGCCAGCACCCTGGGGAGGTCACGAGGGTAATTCAACAGGGGATGTAACTAAAGATGGCATATTGGGGAAGTATTTTAAATGGGATTATTTCTTTTTCTAAGAAATCGCTCTGAGTAGTAGCTTAATAGATGAAGAGGCCGCCGCTTTTTCCACTTGTTCCCGGTTTGTCAAGATCGTAGAAAGCGTGCTAACGGGAACGCCGTATTTCTCAGCTATGACATTCTTCGACATCGCACGTCTGTCGATTTCCTGGAGCATGTTAATATTCGACTCAATGGAAAGAGTCTTGAGGTTTCTCTTTACAGGATTAGAGGAAGCCATTATTTAGTTGACAAATTCAATTTAATTCAAGTTGAAAATGATAAAGATGAGTCAACCGTACGTGAGCGAGCGAGCAGACTGGGGAGGTCACGAGGGCAGCCTCTTGTTTATTTACCGTCACAGTGCAATGAGCCAGTGCATTGTATGTATACACTGCTGCCGAGATGTTTAATTATCGATCGATTTTTCAATACCGCCGAGCCCTCCCGCATTCTCTTCCCCCTACTGTCTTATCAGCGGTGGTGTAATACACACGCCCTACTTATTGTGCTGCGGTTAATGGCACTCGCAGTGTCCAGTTTTATTGCCTCTCTCTATCCGCGGCACCGCCTTGTTTGTTTTTCAAGCCGTCGGCGTTGTTTAGTATCACGCGGGGAGGACGCCAGGAGGTGATTTTGCCTCTGTGGCAGCGCTGAGCAGTTGGACTAATCAGAAATGGGCATTAATTACTTCGTCTTATGCAAGGATAATTAATAGACGCAAAGACGGAAAAAAAACTATTACTTCTTTTTATTTCGACTAATAAATAATTGGAGGTATCCGGTTTCGACATACATGGACTCGACTGTATATTCTGTTTAAAGTTACTGAGAAAAAAGAGAAATTATTATTTTCATACTCACACTTTTAAACTGTGAAAACCTGTGATGTATACTGACACTTTGCACCATGCCAGACTGAGAAATCAATTTGCTCGTGCAAAGAGTTTTATTTTCCCAATAATAATTGCTAGAAGGGAAATTGTAGGAGTAAGAAAGTATGACATAGAAGATGATTTTGATGTATTCCTGTTTTTTTTTTTTTTCTTCTTTTATTTTTTTTTTGGAGATGGACCTTTTGAGATTCTCACAGCCCCTCTAATTACCTGTGCTTCTTGTTTTATTCCAAATACCATGTCAAGGGGCACAACCTTTTGTAATGTACATGGATGTCATAAAATAGGGTAATATGTTTTAATATGTTCAGTAATTTCTTTTATAATGCTACAGATGTATAGTAGGCTATGTGGTAAATCTCAGGGATGGGTGATGGCAGCCAATCCATAAAATAGGGTTAACAATATATGCTGAAGGTTTTGAAATCATGATTTTCCTGGAAATATCAGAGAACTTGGTTGAAATGTATCTTTTTTAAAAAAAAATCTTCATCCCTGTAGATCTGCTTGTGGGCTGCCGCCACCACTGTTAAGATGGAGAGCCAGTCTGTGGTATATATTGACACGTCTTCCTCATTCAGTGCTGAGTGTGTGTTGGGTGTGATCGCTGAAGACCATGAACACATTCAAGCTGTAAGAATTATAGTTATTCCCACTGTTAAGTGCTCTATTGTTCTCTGCAAAACTTTGATGATTCATCACTTTTCAGTGATAATGATGAAGCATTCAGATTCAGCGTTCAGATTTAACAACACCCAAAAATAAGTTACTTTTCCTTATAAAAGTTATAGCTGTTATCACCTCTGCTAGAGACAGCACTAAACATGAAGAGCATTAGTTTTGTAAGGGGTAGAGTGGGGGTGGAAGAGGAGGGGGGAGGGGGGAAATGGGAGACAGTAAAGTAATATATTCACAGGTATGTCACATTGATTATTACATCAGTAGAGTTTCCAACTGAATAGAATCTGATGTATGATGTATGTAATTTCTTTCAACTGAAACAGAACACTTACTTGATTTTTCACTGTTGCACAACATTTCATTTCAGGGTGATGAAGCTGTGATATATTCCAAGCTTGAACAGATCAAATATATTCAAGTATTTGATATCTTTGAACTGTATGCAGTTCTGGAGAATCTGGTGACAGAGTTAAAAAAACAGGTTTGATTTCCTGATGCTATTCTGTCCCCTTAACGTAAAATATAGAGATTGCCTGTTACATTATTCAAGATTGAGCTACAGTGAAGCCATGTGCTCACATTTGTTGAAAAATTCAGGGTTACCCTAGACCTGGAAAAGCTGTAAAAATCATGGAGAATTAGGTAATGGGATTTGTGGTTTATGTCAGAAAATCTCTTGTGTGCGTTGAGCAGAATGAAATTTGTCAATCACCACAAACCAGCAAAATTTCATGCAACAAAAAGGAGCTCTAGTTTTATTATCACAGAGAAAATATTAGATTACCCAGAAATATCATGGGAAAATCATGAAGAAAACAAATTAACGCTTTGTGGCCTCTGTAACTTTCTACAGATGGACTTGAATCAGTGTATTGTGTTCTGCAATGTGTGATATTCAAAAAGGGTGTTTGTCAAAACTATTGTTGGCCTGGTGTGTTTATAGTTTATATTTTCATTCCAATGTGATAAAAAGTCATTGATTAGATAATTATTGTGTCTTCCAGTCCTATAACTTTTTTTGCCATTTCTGATGGAACCAGTTAGTTTGGATGATGAAGTGAGGTTTATGACAAATTTAGACTGGTCTTTTATTTTTGGATTTGGATAAATACGGTAAGATTTTAATTGTTTGGAAATGTGAACCAAGTTTGGTTCAAAGTTTGATACTCGTAATCAAAAACGTTTTGGTGCATCTTACGTCTTTCTTCAGGGCTCAGATGAATGCAGTTCTTTGAAACTTCTGGTAGTTGATAATGTGGCATCACTGGTTTATCCAATCATGGGAGGCCATGTGGCATACAGTGAGTCATTTTTTTCTTATGGCTGCATTGACTTTGTTGAAGATCATACATTGGAGAGAGGCAGTGATTTATGTGTAATTAGAAAGAAACTAAGCCACTTCACCTGTCAAGAATGCCAAGGGTTGATGAAGCCCACTATGTTGTTCTGGCATTTGTAGATCTAGAACTAGATAATTTTGAGCTGCATTTTCTGTTTTACTGTGTTTATGAAAGTAGGAACAATGACCAGTAGTTAGCAATTCTTTGTGCCAAATTTCAAATTGATACATTTTGTACATTTTTAATCTATACGGAACAGAGGGGTTGTGCTGTAGATTTAGAGTACATGAATAGATGATGGGCTTTGACCAGTTTAGCTTGGTGCAGCTGTTTCAGAAAGGATGGAGTAGAAATATTATGCCAGCATGCAGGAGATCTTACAGTGAGATCCCCCTTGAAATATATCAGATTGTTGCTGGGGCTTACTGATGTTTCAAACTGGGAATATCATAATAAATTCAATATAGCTTGTTATTTTGCTTTTGAGGTGGAAAAGACTCAAGGATTGTTTTGTCATTTAGCACATATAGAATAAAGCCAGACATCAGGATACTCCTTGTGGGTACTCAACTGGACATTCAGACTCTGAGCTTGCCAAGAAAGAGGCAGTGCATTGTCAACTGTTAACAGTTGAATTCTCAGTTCTGTGGTATCCATCATGTTTTGCTGTGTCCCCCACTGATCATGAGTTCTTTTTGGTTCTGTGTGTCAGGTCAAGGGTTGTTGTCCCAGCTTGGATTGAAACTGAAGCAGTTGGCTGTCACCTTTTCCATAGCTATTGTGGTGAGTTTGTTCAGACTCTTAACATAACTCTGTGAGATACAGCCAAACTTTGCGGAATTATATACTGAACACTTCTGGAAAGTATCTAGACCCCAGACAGCTGATAGCGGTGATATTGATGCTGCTGCTGGAGCTTTTAATTTTTCTCAGTTTTAATTGATGCTGCTGCTGCTGATGATAATGAAAATGCAGTGGTTGTGCAAGAAAGATGGGGCATTGATGTTGTACCTTTAGTTTTATGAGCGATCATGGCATAAATATCAGATGCTTTTTAATGGCCATCTGTACATTTTCATAATTTGTTATTACAAATGCTTACTCAGTCATATATAACTTTATTTATATAACTTTGTAATTCCCTGTTTCATGTATTAGCTGTACAGCACTTGTTCAGAGCACATTTCCATAAGGATTAATAAAATTTATCTTATCTTTATCTTATTTAATATTCTAGATATGCTCAAAAAAAATAACTCAAATAGGGATGAGATTTTAACCAGAAAATTTGAGAATACAATACTTACCACCTTGTCCCACTCTTATGACCTGGCTTTCCGGTACTTCAGCCATTTTCTTTTTTCAGATCATAATAACGCTCCATCACTTCTAAATGCAAAATACCCTTCTAGTTTTCCCTTTCTTGTTTTCTCATTGCTACTTCAAAGTAAACAGATTTCACTGTTTTTCACCGATGTTCACCGAAAAGCTTGTTTTCACCCAGATAACAAACAATATGGTGTCCTCATTCAATGGGTCTGAGAGGAAGCCAGCCCTTGGAAAAGCTTGGTCCCATGTACCTCATACACGTGTCACCATTCAAAGAATGGAAGATGACTCATCTCCTCAGAGTTGTATGAGGAAAGCTTGTCTTGTCAAGAGCAGTAGGCAGGTAACTGAATTATAGTCAAGGGCGGCAGCAGCCTGCGGTAAAATTTTGCGGACAGCAAGATCAGTATACAGTCTCTGTTCAAAAGTGAAGTTGCTTTCTCAGTCTTTCTACTCATTTGCTTGTTAAAATGCACATTTTTTAGATCTGATTTTCAGTTTTCCGAAAATTGCAGAATATTTTTATGCATTTTGCCATCCCTGTATAGTGTACAATAGGACCTCACAATATGGAAATTCATGAATTCTATAAAAGAAAACATCATCTTTGTAATACTGGGGTCTTGCTGAGTCCCTCATTTTTGTCATCAAATAATTTTCATAAACTCAGACAACTCAAACCTTGATAAAAATTTTGCCTTTGGGCCCTGGTGGAATTCGTACTTCTCATTGATATGTACTTGTTAAAGAGATTTACCCAAATAATAAGATGATAGAATAATAAAGGGCATACTTATTATGAAGGTAAACTTGTTATGTAAAAGCTCTTTATATCAAGGATTCACTATGCCTCACAAACCAAAATTACCGACTGATCTTTTTTGGAATTAAAGTTCAGCCTCATACTCTACAGTCTGAATTCCAAATGACTAGCTTGAAAGTTAAGAGATCATGAAGCAAATTTAATATATAGGGAACAGAGCTCGAGACTTGAGCTTTGTTACAAGATTGTAGCAAATTTGAGATCAAGAGGTAGGAGGTTGTGGGCTTTTGCTGTGTGTGAACTAATGCAGGTGAAAATGGCCCTATCAAGTTTAAGCATAAACATACGATGAAAGAACATAAGATTTATTTGACTGATGGACTAAACTTACCCTCTGTGTAAACACAAACAAATGTTTCAAATTTCATGCATAAACTTGTCTATCACCACTGTGACTGTATCAGATTAATAAATAGCATTTTATGCAAAAGGAAACAGAAATTTGCTATTTAGATGAACAAACAGTTAGCATTTAAAAAGTTTTGGATATTTTTTAATACTTCAGTGGCATATTTTTCATTTCTTTCGTCAGTCAACTCCAGCAGAAGTGACCTTTCCTTTGGCAAGAGAACATTTTCAGACAACTACTTCTGAGTCAGCAAACTTGCCCATGAGCTGACAGTTTCTCAAAGAAGAGCTGAGGAACATTCACTCACGAGTTTGTGACATATGGAAGAATAGGGGCTTCAACCACGAGTATATTGCTAGACAGTGGGTTCAGGCTTGCACAAGAGATCTGACGTAGTATTCTTGGTTAATTAACCAAATAGCATAAGAGCTGTTGCAGTTACCGTAACGGCTGGTAACCCCACTGGACTTCCTCCTGGAAGAATTTGGAGCATGCTTTGAATCCACAAACCATCTACAGTATCACACCCTGAAGTCTGTGAGTAGGATCTGCATCCCAAGTTTGGGTCACCAAAACCAGTTACTTTAATCCCATTTGTGATTTGCCAAACCAGAAAACTGACGAACTTTTAGAAGGCCAGTGTTATCCATTTAAGATCAGATAGGTTCATAATGTTGTCTGCTCTGTTTCATGTTCGCATTCTTTTCTGGCATTATTCATTATTTCAGGCTGAATCAAAAAGTGCCGAATATTCAGTTGTGTCTCATCTGAGGATGTTTGTATTATGTGTTTACATAGAGATAAAATATATTTAATTAGCTCAGTTGGAAACATGAAGTAATTGCATGCATTAATACAGTGAACCTCGATCTAACGAGGTCACTGGGACCGATCTCCAGTCCTCGTTGAAGCTGAAGTCTCTTTGAACGCAAGTTCTCTGCAAAGTTATGTGAAAACTGATCTATCTCAAGTGAGAACCGTTAGCTAAAAGGGTACTTTGCACTTCAAAAATATCGCTGGTTGCTTCCCTTAACTCCAGACACCATCGGTGTGACAACATCGTGAGCTGATACATGTACCGATTTATTAAAAATGTTTTGTTGTTGTGGGGGAGGGGAGAAGGAGCAAAGCAGTGGAAATGTTGAGAAATGAATGGTTTCAATCACCATCTCTGAGTCTGTGATTAAAATTTTGCCTAGTGCAATTATTGGTCCAAACAACAGGCTTCGCCAATCATCAGTTGAGCATATTATTCCATCGTTCAATGAATGGATGAAATTGTCTCCTTTAGTAGTTAAAGGCTGACCACCAGCATGACCAACATGAAATCTACACATGTACCATAAGAATGTAGAGTCCAGATTACTTTTGTAGTCTTCTTACTTCTAGAGCAGTAGAGTTCAGTGATAAAAGGAACAGTATTGAGCCTTGACCGCCTTATAAGTAGTGGTTTCCACTGTGCCCCTTAAGCTTCAGCATACTGAGTAATCACCTTTACAACGTGTTTGGGTCAGCAATATACAGTCGAGTCCGCTTAACTCCAATTCGCTGGGACCACCCCAATGAGTTGGAGAAATCAGAATTCGACTAACGATTTCCAAGGCGAGTCAGTCGTATGCGAGTGAGCGAGCACCCTGGGGAAGTCACGAGGGCAGTTCAGCAGGGGATGTAACTAAAGATGGCATATTGGGGAAGTATTTTAAATGGGATTATTTCTTTTTCTAAGAAATCGCTCTGAGTAGTAGCTTAATAGATGAAGAGGCCGCCGCTTTTTCCACTTGTTCCCGGTTTGTCAAGATCGTAGAAAGCGTGCTAACGGGAACGCCATATTTCTCAGCTATGACATTCTTCGACATCGCACCTCTGTCGATTTCCTGGAGCATGTTAATATTCGACTCAATGGAAAGAGTCTTGAGGTTTCTCTTTACAGGATTAGAGGAAGCCATTATTTAGAGGACAAATTCAATTTAATTCAAGTTGAAAATGATAAAGATGAG
>JAWQUT010000067.1:474265-509306 GCA_033807755.1 Ellobium chinense | reverse complement strand
TAACAGTTGAATTCTCAGTTCTGTGGTATCCATCATGTTTTGCTATGTCCCCCACTGATCATGAGTTCTTTTTGGTTCTGTGTGTCAGGTCAAGGGTTGTTGTCCCAGCTTGGATTGAAACTGAAGCAGCTGGCTGTCACCTTTTCCATAGCTATTGTGGTGAGTTTGTTCAGACTCTTAAGGGCACGTGCGGCAGAACTAGGTGATTTTCATTAATAAAGGGAACCTTGTCATTTTGGGGTGAAAAATGGGTCACGTAGGGCCAGGAAGGAAGATAAACTGGGGTTTTTCGCAATTTCCTCCCTCCGTTGCTATGGAAACGCCAATTGTTTGGCCGCCATATTGGAAAATATGGATGACTTTTGTATAACTTTGAACCCTTCGATCTTGAGAACAATACATGGTAGGATGCTGGTTTTTTTTCATTTGAAAGATGACTTTATTTAAAATAGAATGTCGCGGGCTTTTTTTGATTTCTTGGATAGTTTTTTTAAAAAATGTCATAAAAAAACATTAAAAATTTAAAAATTAAAAAAAAACACCAAAAACACAAGATATCGAAAAAAACCCACGACAATCTCAAAACAGGGTCTTGGAGAGTTGTTATGCAAAATTTTATGTAAATTGGACCAGAAAAAAGTCAGATCGAAGGGATAGAGTGACGAAAACTGTGATTTTGAGATAATTGACGATAAAGATTACCCGATAGATGCATTTAATAAAGGGTAATCATTTCCTTTTGCATCAAAATACACTTTTTGAGACAGGTATCATGAAAATAACTTTAGGATTCGATAAAGGACATGTTGCTGTTTAAAAATTGCCTTAAACTCATTTTACACAATTTTACCCGATTTTACCCCTCCAAGGTGCCGCACTTGCCCTTAACATAACTCTGTGAGATACAGCCAAACTTTGCGGACTTATATACTGAACACTTCTGGAAAGTATCTAGACCCCAGACAGCTGATGGCTGCTGCTGATGATGATAATGAAAATGCAGTGGTTGTGCAAGGAGAGATGGGGCATTGATGTTGTACGTTTAGTTTTATGAGTGATCATGGCATAAATATCAGATGCTTTTTGATGGCAATCTGTACATTTTCATAATTTGTTATTACAAATGCTTTCTCAGTCATATATAACTTTATTTATATAACTTTGTAATTCCCTGTTTCATGTATTGGCTGTACTGCACTTGTTCAGAGCACATTTCCATAAGGATTAATAAAGTTTATCTTATCTTTATCTTATTTAATATTCTAGATATGCTCAAAAAAAATAACTCAAATAGGGATGAGATTTTAACCAGAAAATTTGAGAATACAATACTTACCACCTTGTCCCACTCTTATGACCTGGCTTTCCGGTACTTCAGCCATTTTCTTTTTTCAGATCATAATAACGCTCCATCACTTCTAAATGCAAAATACCCTTCTAGTTTTCCCTTTCTTGTTTTCTCACTGCTACTTCAAAGTAAACAGATTTCACTGTTTTTCACCGATGTTCACCGAAAAGCTTGTTTTCATCCAGATAACAAACAATATGGTGTCCTCATTCAATGGGTCTGAGAGGAAGCCAGCCCTTGGAAAAGCTTGGTCCCATGTACCTCATACACGTGTCACCATTCAGAGAATGGAAGACGACTCATCTCCTCAGAGTTGTATGAGGAAAGCTTGTCTTGTCAAGAGCAGTAGGCAGGTAGCTGAATTATAGTCAAGGGTGGCAGCAGCCTGCAGTAAAATTTTGCGGACAGCAAGATCAACATACAGTCTCTGTTCAAAAGTGCTGAATTATAGTCAAGGGTGGCAGCGGCCTGCAGTAAAATTTTGCGGACAGCAAGATCAACATACAGTCTATGTTCAAAAGCGCTGAATTATAGTCAAGGGTGGCAGCAGCCTGCAGTAAAATTTTGCGGACAGCAAGATCAACATACAGTCTCTGTTCAAAAGTGCTGAATTATAGTCAAGGGTGGCAGCGGCCTGCAGTAAAATTTTGCGGACAGCAAGATCAACATACAGTCTATGTTCAAAAGCGCTGAATTATAGTCAAGGGTGGCAGCAGCCTGCAGTAAAATTTTGCGGACAGCAAGATCAACATACAGTCTCTGTTCAAAAGCGCTGAATTATAGTCAAGGGTGGCAGCAGCCTGCAGTAAAATTTTGCGGACAGCAAGATCAACATACAGTCTCTGTTCAAAAGCGCTGAATTATAGTCAAGGGTGGCAGCAGCCTGCAGTAAAATTTTGCGGACAGCAAGATCAACATACAGTCTCTGTTCAAAAGCGCTGAATTATAGTCAAGGGTGGCAGCAGCCTGCAGTAAAATTTTGCGGACAGCAAGATCAACATACAGTCTCTGTTCAAAAGTGCTGAATTATAGTCAAGGGTGGAAGCAGCCTGCAGTAAAATTTTGTGGACAGCAAGATCAACATACAGTCTCTGTTCAAAAGTGAAGTTGCTTTCTCAATCTTTCTACTCATTTGCTTGTTAAAATGCACATTTTTTAGATCTGATTTTCAGTTTTCCGAAAATTGCAGAAAATTTTTATGCATTTTGCCATCTCTGTATAGTATACAACAGGACCTCACAATGTGGAAATTCATGAATTCTAAAAAAGAAAACACCATCCTTGTAATACTGGGGTCTTGCTGAGTCCCTCATTTTTGTCATCAGATAATTTTCATAAACTCGGACAACTCAAACCTTGATAAAAATTTTGCATTTGAGCCTGGGGGAAATCGTACTTCTCATTGATATGTACTTGTTAAAGAGATTTACCCGAATAATAAGATGATAGAATAATAAAGGGCATACTTATTATGAAGGTAAACTTCTTATGTAGAGGCTCTTTATATAGGTACTGTAAACTGATTTTTCAAACTAAGCACATCTCATTTTTTTGCTTTTAACTGAAAAGTACTAATGATTCTAAGAATTTTGATACCAAATCCAAGGCTGTATCTTAATTTTTAAGAAAGTTACACAAATTTAAAATGTCGAGAAATTTGTCCTGTTGCGTAGTGTGTCTGGTGCCCAACTTTGAAGGCGTGTATTTCATAAAATATTCCACTCACACTCCCATAACTTCTTAAACTCATAGTCTATGACATATTGAACAAACTCAATTTTTTTCAAGGATGTCATAACATAAAAAAACTGAAATTTGTTAATGTAAACTTGGCTCCTGGCCACATTTTGCAAATTTCGTCAGGGGAGACAAAAACATGGAATTTCATCGTTTTTCAAAACATCATAAGTCATTAACAAATTCACTTACACAAATCACAATTATATCAAAATGAAGGAAAATCAAAGCTCTATCTATATATTCCATTTGCAAAACAAAAATAATTCATACATATCCTGCACTAAATCAGCAAAGAAACCATGTATGATGTAATTGTTGATTTTATGAGTTTTGTAAGTCTAGTTCAGGACATAAAATCTGCTCCAAATTTAAAAATAAGTTGAGTTATACAAATCAAGATTATCCAAATAGGTTTGGTTTTAGTAAAATTCATTCATAATAACCATAGAATACGGGAATACAGGATATAAATTTCACTGAAAATTATCGTTTGTTACACTATTCCAATGCACGATCAAAATGCTAAATGGAACAGTTCATTTGCGGGACAGGAAAAGGGTCGTCTACTCGCCACCGCAATTCTTAATTCATTATTAGATCTAAATCTAGTGCTTCCTAATATTCTTTTGATGAAATGATTAGCATCTCAAAAAAAGCATTTTTATGACGTTGAGAATAAAACAATGTGCATCGGCACCCGAATTCCGATCATAATAGTAGCTAGCACCCCTTCTTCGAAATGACCTATTCCTAGCGATTCCCCAGGGTCACGGCACATCCGCTGCCGCTGGCCGCGGCCGCCATGTTTTTGCCTTCCCGCAAGGCTCGTGGTTGTATGCGTTTTGTTTTGATTGTGCGAAACTGGGCGACGTGTCGAATTTCAGTTTTATTTTCGCATTCCACAAGAATAATGAACGAGCTTTCAAACTATGTGAAAATCAACGCTGAATTCCTTTAAATTATGGTGATTTTTCAATATTTTTTCGAATTTTCCAAGTTTATTGCCGTTTTTCAGATTCGAAACCACACATATCTTATACCAACGTAAACGGCATTCAATTCTGCATACCTTAGGCTCGTTCCTGGCCCCATTGACGAAATCGCCCGCGAGCGCGAAGGCCTTGAATGAGGGGGGGGGTCTTGCGACGGCAATTTCATTGCCGTGAATCTGCATTACGGTGATAGTTTTCCCACCGCAACATACCTTACCCAATAATAGATACAGTAAAAATAACTATGCCATCATGACGAGCTTTGAATGAACTTTCTATTGATATATAATTCATCTAAGTTTATTTAAGATTGTAAGTAGAAAACAATGAGTGAAAATCACATAAATTGCGATGTTATCTATGGCGGGCCGCCTGTAGCGGCAGTTTGCGCTACCTACTTTATATCAAGGATTCACTATGCCTCACAAACCAAAATTACCGACTGGTCTTTTTTTGGAATTAAAGTTCAGCCTCATACCCTGCAGTCTGAATTCCAACTGACTAGCTTGAAAATTAAGAGATCATGAAGCAAATTTAATATATAGGGAACAGAGCTTGAGACTTGAACTTTGTTACAAGATTGAAGCAAATTTGAGATCAAGAGGTAGGAGGTTGTGGGCTTTTGCTATAATGTGTGAACTAATGCAGGTGAAAATGGCCCTATCAAGTTTAAGCATAAACACACGATGAAAGAACATATGGACTAAACTTACCCTCTGTGTAAACACTAAAAAATGTTTCAAATTTCATGCCTAAACTTGTCTATCACCACTGTGACTGTATGTATCAGATTAGTAAATATAGCATTTGATACAAAAGGAAATAAAAATTTGCTATTTAGATGAACAAACAGTTAGCATTTAAAATGTTTTGGATATGTTTTAATACTTCAGTGGCATATTTTTCATCTCTTTCATCAGTCAACTCCAGCAGAAGTGACCTTTCCTTTGGCAAGAGAACATTTTCAGATAACTACTTCTGAGTCAGAAAACTTACCCATGAGCTGACAGTTTCTCAAAGAAGAGCTGAGGAACATTCACCCACCAGTGTGTGACATATGGAAGAATGGGGGCTTCAACCATGAGTATATTGCTAGACAGTGGGTTCAGGCTTGCTGAAAACATCTGACATGGTATTCTTGATTAATTAGCCAAATAGCATGGTAGCTGTTGCAATTACCATTATAATGGCTGGTAACCCCTCTGGACTTACTCCTGGGAGAATTTGGAGCATGGTTTGAATCTGGCAAACAGGAAGGATGCCATCTACCACACTCTGAAGTCTGTGAGTAGGATCTGCATCCCAAGTTTGTGTCACCAAAACCAGTTACTTTAATCCCATTTGTGATTTGCCAAACCGGAAAACTGACTTGAACTCTTAAAGCGCCAGTGTTATCCATTCTGGATCAGATAGGTTCATAATGTTGTGTGCTCTGTTTCATGTTTGTATTCTTTTCTGGCATTATTCATTATTTCAGGCTGAATCAATAGTGCCGAATATTCAGTTGTGTCTCATCTGAGAGTGTTTGTATTATGTCTTTGCATAGAGATAAATATGTTCATTTAGCTCAGTTGGAAACATGAAGTAATTACATGCATAAGTGTTAGGTGGTGAATTAACTAATGTATTTGAGAAGTTGTTGTGAGATCATCCATAAAGAAAAATACACATTATTTAACATTTTGTCACACAATTTTTCATGTAAAACGTGCTGACTTCGATAAGGGCAGTGCAAATCACAGAAATGCACTGCAGTCTGCAATGGAAGAGTAGTGTATCCCATTAATTGCCGACCCACACTTGGGACAATCAAACCTAAGTGGCTACATTTTATTTAAACTAACATATAGTTTTATCTGAGACATTTGGAGTGTGATCACCATTATGACATAAATGATGTAATCATCGCACCCTCAGTGACTTGGATCATTTCACACATACGTGGTGTTCAGGGCATAGATATTCTACACTCACATTTATTTGTACCTTGTAATAGGCCAATCAGTCAAGTGATTTATAAATGCATAATAGTCTGAAGATCCAGACATTATTTTGGTGGTACAGTGGAACCCATCTGTAATAAAGACGATAGTAATTGGAATTTGGTTGTACCAGTAACAATAACTGGCATCCAAATCTCAATTCCTGTTTCCATCTCATATACGTTAAAATAGCTTTTTCACACAGGAATTAGGACAGTGAAAATCCAGCTGTTATCACAAAACTACCTCACCCTCGTACAAGTTTTTACATAAATAAGATGACCTGACAGCCAATGAATGGATGAAATTATCTCCTGTAGTAGTTAAAGGCTGACCACCAGTTGATAGTGATTGCATGTAGCATGACCAACATGAAATCTACACATGTACCATAAGAATGTAGAATCCAGATTACTTTTGTAGTCTTCGTAATTCTAGAACAGTAGAGTTCAGTGATAAAAGGAACAGTACTGAGCCTTGACCGCCTTATAAGTAGTGGGTTCCACTGTGCCTCTTAAGCTTCAGCGTACTGTGTAATCACCTTTACAACATGTTTGGGTCAGCAATATATTAATAAACAAGACTAATACCCCATTTTACAAATGGGCGGGCAGGCAACGCACCAGCAGCGAAAGAATACCTAGCGCACCAAAAGACATCATAGACGAATGCATTTGACTCCGTGAAAAAGTTGGACAATTGGCGAATCGGGCGGATTGAAAAGATCTATCGGAGATTGTATTTCGTTGCTATACACATTCCTTTAATATAGATAATGAAGGAAGACAATTTTTTTTCAAACTTTGTTTCTGTTTATTGATGCCTTCTCTACAGATCCGAGGTAATTTCAGCAAGTTGTTATTTCATAACATTTTCATAAACACATTAGATCAAGCCTNCAGTTTTATTGCCTCTCTCTATCCGCGGCACCGTCTTGTTTGTTTTTCAAGCAGTCGGCGTTGTTTGGTACCACGCGGGGAAGACGCCAGGAGGTGATTTTGCCTCTGTGGCAGCGCTGAGCAGTTGGACTAATCAGAAATGGGCATTAATTACTTCGTCTTATGCAAGGATAATTAATAGATGCAAAGAAGGAAAAAAAACCTATTATTTCTTTTTATTTCGACTAATAAATAATTGGAGGTATCCGGTTTCGACATACATGGACTTGACTGTATCAAAAATAATGAAGGAAGACAAATTTTTTGCAAACTTTGTTTCTGTTTATTGATGCCTTCTCTACAGATCTGAGGTAATTTCAGCAAGTTGTTATTTCATAACATTTTCATAAACATATACGACTAGATCAAGCCTGAATTCAATATGATTGTAAGTACCATTATCATGGACTGACCTGACTGTATTTGCCAATTTGGACCAATTTTTACACATGATAGACAGGCTAGAATGAAAAGCACGCTCATTTCATCAAATTGTTGTATTTTATTCAACAGCAAAAGATGATTGGAAAGTGAATTTGGAAACAAAATGAAGAGATCACTAAATCAGTTGATTTTAAATCCTATTCAGTATTCCAAGTATTCCCAAAGAGTTTAATGGGATGAAGTCTTGAAGCAGAATTATTTTCTTTAGTGTTTCATTTGATGTCATTATAATAACTTCTTTTGAAACTAGCAGACAGAATTAAATACACATGGATGGATGTCATATATGAAATAACGGTATTTAGAGCAGTGAAATAGAAGTGGACATCACAGTATTGTGCAACAATAAATGCAAAAATACATCTCGTTCTCCTATTTGGACACTGAAATGAGCTGTTTTTACACATTTTAAACCAGTCATTAATGTAGATTACAAATTTTCAAGACTGTGCAACGATAGTTTACAAGACTTGGATTTGAGACTCCTCCAAACCAATATTATGGAGGCACTGTTCAAAGGACAAGATTTATTTTGGAGATTGAACTAACGCAAAAAATAAAGGCACTTGATAACATGTATCATAAAGAAAACTTGATTATGGTACTGACTGCAAGTGCTGAATTTTTACCATACAACTGGCAAATCTGATTAAGAAAACTATATACAAACAAGTTCCTCTTCAGATTGTTGGCTATCATACATTTGGTTAACAATACCAAGTGATCTGCATATCATTTGGGAGATCTGATTAATAAAACTTTAAAATTTTCTCTTCAAACTTTTGGCCCTCACATTTGGTAAACAATACCTAGAAATATGCATAGTTTCTGGGAAAGGATGATTGTCTGATGTGGAAGTTAGACCTTTTGTCTCTAAATACCTCATATCATTACCTTCAAGGCCAGCACTGTGGCAGATTTGGATCACTTGAGATCATTATAACCTGATGCAGGCCAGTCAGTAAGGGCTTAAAAGAACATTGTAACAATGCAGCATGGCAGTAGCTTGGCTGTACAATTTGCAAGTCATTCTCAGTCTGAAAATTGTCAAATCTGAGAGTTGTTGGTTGGGCTCTTAGGCCTGGAGCTGTAGTGTCCTACAGAAAGACACATTAATTCCTATTCCTCACTCCACTTGGGCCTACATACATGAGTATCTGGTTGTAGGGCTAGGATACCAAGACACCTCACCATGGCGACTAGCAGTGACTATGTTATATATTTCATTTGTAATATCATGTGTATATGTATTTACATTTGTATATATATGATATTATTATACTGTTCTGTGTACATGTATGTGTTTTATGAATGAGATGATAATGTATAGCACTGCAAAACAAATTCACCTTCTGGGGGGGGAATAAAAATCCTACTCTCATTTTCATGCGTTTTTTGTTTTTTTTTCACAATATCCCCATGACAAAGTATGGTGAAAGTATGGAAAGATACAAGGTGCTAAATTCTACATCATGCATATGTGTACAGTAGGACCCCACAATCTTGAACCTCATATACTTGAAAAAGCTGCCTCCACATTGTAATGTGCTGGTGCGGAGTACCTTAACTTCTACAGTATATTTTACTCAGGAACTTATGCATTCAAACTCTTATAAAATGTGGAAATGAACTTACATCTCATAACAAAAAGGAATATGATTTTCTCCAGCAAACCATTCAGGCATGAATCTGTTTTTCAATACCAGCGCTTCATGTATAACTTGATATTGGACAAACCCAAACAAGATGAGATGGCCCCCAAGAATTTGAGATAACCATGCCCGACTATAATAAATTACTTATTGTTGATGTGAATGCTCACTTATCTAAGGTAGATCAAATGTTGAAAGAGGTTTCAATATATATATTCTGTCCTGTCATTTATATTTCTCAATATTTGTCCACATACTGCACATTATGGTCTGGATTTCTGAAAAATAAACCTGTTGAATTTGTTAAACTATGGAATGTCCCTGAGATTCATGTTTGTGGGGTCTTTCTGTAGTTCATAAATAAATAATAATATGACAGATTCTGACTAAATACTTAGAGGTGCAGACATTAGTGTGACACAGTGGAGGGCAGGAATGATCATGTGGTTGGAACATTCACATTTTTACTATTTTTATTATTTGACATCAAAGGCAGGAACCCTATATGTTCCTCCTGACCTGAGACTCCTGCCTTTCAAGTGTCACGAATGTCATAATTTATGTCTGTACTTATTTTTCCACTGTAACAAACACAAATTTGCTTTTGTGGACCTTTTCCTTACTAACATGCCCCGCTGTTTCTGATGGGATCTATGGAGACTAGAAAAATGAGTGCATTCTCAAGTTCTTACTGTTCGTGTGTAAAACAGGTTGCAAGAGGCAACAACTCTTTAATGCTGCCGTTGGATATAAAAGCTTCCAGATCAGAGTAACCGAAACGTGCTGCTTAGAAGATCAGAGTAACCAGAACGTGCTGCTTAGAAGATCAGAAGATCAGAGTAACCAGAACGTGCTGCTTAGAAGATCAGAGTAACCAGAACGTGCTGCTAAGAAGATCAGAGTAACCAGAACGTGCTGCTTAGAAGATCAGAGTAACCAGAACGTGCTGCTTAGATTTCAACAAACACATAAAAAAGTGAATAAATATTTTGCATCCCAAATACCCTGGTCTATCAACAATGCCCATCCCAACTTATCACATGAGACTAGCTATATCACACCAGCTATATCACGACTGTTCAGAATCGAGTGTAACCTTCTGTGCACTGTAAACTTTCTGCCAGCCGCTCTTGTCATAGGAAAGCACTTTGTCCATACCTATGGCGTAGCCTGATGCCATGATGTCCCTATACCGCTTGACAAAGTATCTGTTCACATCTGATATGCTGTCCATGCTTTCATACTCATCCAGCTGTTGGAGAGAAGAAAGAAAAAGCTTGTGGCAAAAATTGGACACTCTTTCTAAGGGATTTACACTGTGTATTTATGGACTGTCTGGGCAAATTCGTTGTTGTATGTGAGAGCACAGGTAGAAGGTTCATTAATGCTTGCTGCACCAAATATATATCACTTTTCCTCAACATTGCCAGTCGACATTAGCAGTTAAGTCCTTTCCCTCCCCCTCCATTCATCGCCAATCACCTTTCATGTTTTGAAAGTTATCAGCATTACACATGACATAATTGTGAGTTGATTCATGCATCTGTCACTGATGGAAAGAAAAGCCTCTCAGACCGCACTGAGGGAAGTGGTCATTTTTATATGATGGGCACACATGGAGACAGGAAATGCAGATCTTTTGAAGAAAATGACATTACAGTATTTTATGTGATAATAATTACTGACCAGCTTTTTTTAAATGGCTCAATAATTCTACTGATCTCAGGAACACATGTTCTATTATTTCTAAACTGAATGAATGTTCATCATTATCATGGATGCAGTGGGGTCAACTTAGTGGGTAGTATTTCAAGAAATTTTTCAACCATAAGAAACTGAGAGTATTAACCATCTGTGTAGATAGATTAATGCCTGAGCTTCCAGTTCAGGACTTGGCTGTCACAAGTCAACTTCCCTGTGAATAGCTCACCACATGAATCTCGCTGTAGACACAACCAAGTACCCTATGACAAACTGATCATCCTCCATTTGCCTGCCCAAGACTCATCAGTAAGAGAAATGAACTACTGCCTCCAAACTTTACAATACACAATATATTCTAAAGGTGGTGGAACAACTTAAGAACACCAGCACATTCGTACATCCAGCACTGGCTGCGGAATAGTGAATGACTCAAATGAGATCAGAACAACAATTATTCTTGATACATGTCTAATGATCTTCATCAGTGTAAACGATACACATCTACACCTGACAAATGTCTGTGCAAATACAATGTTATTAAGGTAAATCTGTGACAAGGAAGATAACAA
The DNA here is from genome assembly GCA_033807755.1 of Ellobium chinense. Taxonomy (NCBI): domain Eukaryota; kingdom Metazoa; phylum Mollusca; class Gastropoda; order Ellobiida; family Ellobiidae; genus Ellobium; species Ellobium chinense. Next base: position 497,937 of record JAWQUT010000067.1, on the reverse strand, counting down.
TCGGCCGACTTACATCCATCCATTTGCACTCAGCTATTTCCTGAGGACAAGCGTTTATCTCCGTGGTCAACGGCTTCATTAAGCACACCTGGTAGAAGTCTGAACATCCATGGCGGTAGTTGTGCATGTGTCTATAGGCAATCACACAGACAAACTCTGTATCCACTCCTGTCTCCTCACGCACCTCCCTTCTGGCTGTATCACAGACGTCTTCACCTGCAGATTATAAAACTCATGAGAGACCAACAGACTGACACATGGGCATTGAAATAGTCAAGCATACATGGTGTGAACTTTGCTTCATATTAAGCATGTTTGTTTACATTATATTATCCAGGGAACTGGTAAAATCTACTTTTTATTTTTGGGACTTATTAAAGACATCAAGCACATATCGACCCCTTAATGCAACTTTGTCTTAAGTGCCAATTTTATCAAAAGGGATTTAAAACCATGGTGCGGTGCACCAGGAGAAGGCCTCTTAAAGTAACTCTGTCTCATCTCCATCCTCAATGAAACGAGAGTTATTAAAAATAAACACTTTGTCTTATGAACTAAATCTATCATCAGCCAAAAATTTCAACTCTGGATTTCTCAAAACTTGACCAGTGGCGCTTAAGACAAAGTTGCATTAAGAGGTCGATATAAACCAAAAAAAAAAAATCCATTTTTATTCCACAAGCTTTAACACTACTCTGCTGCTTCTAGATCAAGGTAAAATCACTGCTAGGTGGTGAAAATGTTTGGCTGCTTAACATTAGTGCTCTTCTATGTTGAATTTTTGAACCTATAGCAATGCTCACAATTTTCATAATTGTCATCACTGTGGTTGCAAAGCAATGCTAAGTGCATTTACAGGCAATTCTTTATGAGCATGCCCTGTCTAGTCCAATCCTCAAAGTTTAGAAGATATCATTAAATATTTCAGAACATTAGATAGGCACTTTACAATAACTCCATGCAACACTAAACACTTCTGNGATGGGAATAAAGAAAGGGGAAGGCAGACAATGCAAACTGTCTGGAAGGGAGCGAAAGGCCCACAATCAAATAACTGTGGGAACTATCAGTAGATGGACTCTTCGCTGGATCCTGGATCGGGGAACGGAGCACCTATGGGGTTGCCCGGAGTGCAGTGATGTTGCAAACCCTGAACAATGAACAATGAACTGTGAACAATGCCTCTAGATCAAGGTAAAAATCACTGCTAGGTGGTGAAAATGTTTGGCTGCTTAACATTGGTGCTCTTCTATGGTGAATTTTTGAACCTATAGCAACGCTCACAATTTTCATAATCGTCATCACTGTGGTTGCAAAGCAATGCTAAGTGCATTTACAGGCAATTCTTTATGAGCATGTCCTGTTTAGTCAAATTTGACTTATCACTAAATGTTTCAGAACATTAGACAGGCACTTAACAATAATTCCATCCAACACTAAAAACTTCTGGAAGAGGAGTTAGTTACCTGCATCAGCAAGACCGCCTGGTAATTTCCATAAAGAGATGTTGTGGCGGACATGGTACAATTCTTTTATCACAAGGATTTGGTTCTGTGCATTTACCACAAAGCCTGCAACACCTGAAGGTTCAAATCAAGATTCAAATATGACAATGATGTACACTCGAGAAAAAGAAGATTGTATAAATGGTGATATGGCATGAAAAGGAAACATATTTTGTAAAAAATGATATGACAGCAAAGGAATGCACTAGACAACAGTTAAAATGAAGTCTGCAAGACCAAAGACTAATGTCTGGTTTAAACAGAGTTTTGGTTGGGACAGAGAAGCCTCAAAATCTGCCAATTTCAAGAGAGGCAAATGGTCAGCAATTTGTAGTTACAATTGTACAAACCTTCAATTTTATTGGTGTCAAAGAAAAAAAAGAATTTACTTGTAAAAGCTGTAGAATCTACAATTAAGTGAATAATGCCATTAGGTAAAAAGTTGTGGTGAAAAAAAGAACAGGTGAAAGCATTTACATTCAACAAGTTACACAGTAATTAATGTCAACATGTGTATAAGTCAAGCATCAGAAATTGAGATGTTTTCAGCACTTGCTCATTTCATGAGCTCCATGATACACTGAAAAATAATAGTGCAATACGGTTATGACAGTTTGTTATTCGTTCATATGGCTTTAAGCCAAGCACCATTGACATTATCTTTTTAGCTTAAAACCCTCACCTAGGTAATGGTTAGCGTAGCCTGGTATATGATTTGGTACATCCTCTGGTAGCCACTTGGTCAAACACACACGGCCAGGCTGGGCATGATGGAAATCAAATCCAAGCTGAAATATGAACAGGAATATAACATGATTACTTTGGACTTTCAAGTTGGTGAATTAAAAAATTGCCTTTCAGCCTTTCCCAAAGCAAATTGTGCTACATGTAGTGTACAGTTGGCCCCTCACAGAGGACTTTTACTGACCTGACCATCTGATAACATGGTCATTTCTTTCTCCATTCATCTCTGTTGAAACACCCTTTCAGAGTTACTGCCATTTTTACATAATGAAAATCAAAGACCCTTTTCAGCAAATCTACTTGCTGCCTGTTTACAATGTAAAAGAGTAATAGAAATTGCCAATACCTGTAAAAGGAAATGATGGAAGGCACTTTTTCATCTCTCTAAGATTTTCTTATCATTTTATCTTATTTCAATACAATTATAAATACTGTGATTTGTACCTACCCATCCCTGACAGCAGCACAGTATAAAGACCCTTTAAGAAACCAGGACCATGTTTGCAAAAGTTACGCACTTATTAATGACCTAAATATCTTAAAGACCTTTATGGACTTGCATGAACCCAGACTTCAGGCTCAACTAAATTATGAGTCCCCAACTTCCTCTCGAGGTCACCAGTTTTTTTCCCTGATGTTCCTCTGGTGTTCTGTTTATTCTACCCCTAACCACACAAATGTGACTCCAATTGAATTGTTTGCTACAAGAACTAACTCCTTCCCACAATATATTTTGACACAATAGTTTTGATTCTGATCAGTTCAGTATCTTACCTCTGTTAGCTGGGGTATCAATGTGGACTGGCTTGTTTGTACAGTTACCCATACTCCTCTTTTGCCTTGAGATTTCCACTCTCTTAGGGCTTCTACAGTAGAAGGAAAAAAAAAGCAAATTTAGTCTGCCAGAAGATACTATTTGTATACTATGTTAATGTACTGTGTATTATGTGTAAATTAAAAAAAAACAAACTTTCATCTGCCCCAGATTAATTAAATCTGAAAAAGACATACGACAAAAGCTGGTTTGATGAAAGATCCAGTGAATGTAGTAAGATTTCCTCTTTTGTATTTTAGTCCTCTCTATTTTTTTAACTATTTCTGAATGGAGCAGTCCAAGCCAGAGGACGATAAATAAATGTACTGCTAAATAACTCACTTAAAGACTTCTGCATAAACATGATAGGACATTAGCAAAACAATTTTTTCCTTATCAACTATGAAATATAAAACTCTTAAAAAGTTTTAATGTAATGTGTTTTACTGATGTGAAAAATTAACAACTCACCTGTTAAGTTTGTAATAAATCCATCTGTCCCTGCTGTCTGTTTTGACACATCTATCAAAACACCATTAAATCTGAAATCAAAAAAGCTTAAGATGTAACAAGTGTGCTTAGTATGATCCATTATAAAGCCATTGCTGGTCAATGGATAGCAGCACCTTGATCCCCTCCCCCCTTCCCTCCAATGTGGGATTCATTCACACCTGAATCGTGTGGAGAAAATAGGAGTGAAGCGTCTTTCTTAAGGACACAACATTGTAAATCACTCAGGTCAGGAACCAAATTCATGTTAATATAAATCTTGTTATTATACGTACAGTATTACTACTATTTTGACGCTAAGAATATTTCACAAAATAAACCAAAAGGAAGTTTGTCCTTCTTTGGGATTAAATGTGAGGATGTTTCAGTTTATATTATGCATAATGAAGCACACTGTATCGTTTTTCCAAATACAACTGAACTCTAATAACATGGCCAATCTTCACACCAAGCTTTGGGTGGGGGAATATATTAGAAATTTGTGTTAATTGTTATTCAGGGTGCCTTTAAATGAAGAACAAAGCAACTGGGGCTGTTGAATGGGAATGTGGAAAGCAGGAAATTGTGTTTAAGCAGTGTTTGTAATAACAGGGTTCAACTGTCCTCAGAGACTCACCTGTCAGCTTTATGAACTAAAGCACTTGCCATGGTTTCCTATGCCTGTACCAGATTGTTGATACTTGTACTAGACTAGTAGTTTCAATCCTGAAATGACATAAGGAAATCATTTATCTCAGTGAGATGTCAGTGTGTGTACCTATGTGTTCAAAAAGAGAGAATTATAAATTTGTATGACTTTCAACTTTTTCTGTAGGTTACAGACCTATAATAGGATTGGACCCTTTTTTCCTCTATGGGCTTTATTAACATTTTGAGCTGCCCTCTGAACCCAAAGTTTTAGCTTTCACCCAGACCCATACCAGATTGAAGCTCATTATGTGGCCCAAATTTTAAGACTTACCCAACCCTAGCAAGCCCATTGAAATTTTGAGCTTGGTTGCTATTTGTAAACAGACCCTACATTTTTCACTGGTCAATGCCAAACCCCTCCTCTTCCGCCTGAGCACACCCTTGAGCTGGCAGTTCCAGCCCAGGACTAAATAGTGCCTGGTAAAATAAAGTAAAATGGACACAGATTCCCATGATATCAAAATTTCCCCCTTGGAGCCCTTATTACTGGACGCAGGGCATGCCAAAAGAGGAAAAAGGGGAGATGAAATATAACCCCTAAGTCGTAGGACCAAAAGTGAAAGTACAATTACAGGCCTGTAACCTGTAAAGTGGTCAGAGTCAAGAAAAAGCATCAGTCTTATCTAAAACGTGTGTTTCTCTTTTTTACATTACTTAAAGTCATCCTCTTAGTGAAGTGCAGGCCATATTGTGGGTGCAGAATATAAAATAATCACCATTCTCGGTGTCACACTTTGCTCTGGTCACTATGTTTGCATGTTAATTACAGTGAAACTCTGGTGACACAACGATTGCTCAACACAGTCTTGGCACTCTCATTCACCAGCCCAGCTTGCTTTGTTTCTTATTAAGAGCACGTAAGATAAAGCACAAAGAAAAGATTGGTGTGAAGGGTGGGTGCGTCTGGCCATTTCCACTTTAATCATAATCCTTTACTTAGACTGGCAGTCATACTGAAGAAAGCGGCACTTTCGTATTATATTACTGCACAGTGTAACTCAGTTTAACACAACCACTGCTTAACACATTTTCTTGCACAGTGCACCCTTATTTTACTGCTTTGTTCCTTAATGTACTGTCTATGTTTGTTTTATGAAAAAGATGTGTAACAGTAGTAACACAGTGTGGCATTCTAGTTGTACATCAGTTTCCATGCGGGGTATATGAAAGTCATATTTTCATGAAGAACACAAAACTTCTCATGACACACCCTGTGTAGCTTCATTCAAAGGGCAGGTGTGTTATCCAAATTCCACTGTATTTGGTCATTGTGGGTACAATGTACAAGAAATAGCTGGACTTTTAAAAAAAAAAAAACCCACCTGAATTTCAAAACATTCTTCCTCATGTCCAAATATTAAATCCACGCAGATGAGCAGTAATAAGGTTTTGATGACAGTCAGAAGTTATAATTGTAAATTTCTTCCACATGTTGTAACCTAGCTGATAATTTTGTGATTTATGTATGCTGATAGACATATGATAACAATAAGTAAATTGTCAGCTATGGGGTTAGAATGTAATGCTCATAATGTTTGTATTGCACTCCCACGGTTACTCCTAAGTTTGGCAGCAGCACTTGAGTCATTGTGTTGGCTACCAGGGGGATTACATGTATGTAGGTAATGAAAATGAGTAATACCAAGGGCAAGTCAACAAGCTTTTATAGACACTGCTCGGGAACTTGTAGTGTAATCTCTGAGTAAACAGAATATAAAAGCTGAGAATAAGTTGCTCTGCTTAGCTTAATCTTACCTTCAATTTAATTGTAAAGATGCCATTTATCTGCCCTTGTGGAACTGGGATTCGGCAGAATCATTTGTATCAAATTATACATGGAAATTTACAGAGCATGAAATGAAAATCACAGTCACAGATAAAGACTGGATCTATGGTATGTGTGGTGAAAACTGATTAAAATGGAACCAGAGCCACAGGGGACACTAGACTAACTGCAGGTTTTGGAGTGCATGATGACGCATTTCTGACAGAAGTTGGTTACTCTAAACTTAGCTAGTTATAATAATATGAGTACCTAAGTAAGATACTGTTCCCATCTGGTTTTATTATATTGTCAAAATGGCATCTTTCATCCCCAACCCTTCCAAGAAAAAGTATCATGTTCATCATCATCATCATCATTTGTTTCACACAAAATAAAATGAAATATCGTCCACCAGTGTCGTACTTTACAAATTTATTTAAATTACAAAAAGAAGCACCCAATAAGGAAATGTCAAATTTTCGGAATTGAAAATTCCTTCATCAGGAATAATAATAACAATAATGATAAGGAAGAAGAAGACATATGAAGAGACCTAAGACTTTATAAGGGTGCTAATTTCAAAGGATTCGATAAGAGTTCACTAAAGAAAACAGAGAGAGAGAGAGAGAGATGAGGATAGTTCAGATAGAACAAGAACAAAGGCGTTACCCCGGTTTTGAGGAGGTAGGAAACAGACTGACATCATCATAATCACCATTTTCACAACTGCCATCATCTCTGCTATCCCCGGGTTCTACATGATGAATTCATTTTGAGGTAAAGGTGAGTGCTCCGTTTGAAAAAACAAAAGCAAAAGCTTGTTCCTGTAGTTTTGCCTATGGACCACATTTTTGCTCTAGATTATCATCATTCACGAGAAATGAAAGGGTCACAAATGGCATGCATAAAAACAGAACATAATTCATTCACACACTCAAGCATAGCAAACTGATTAAGTACGGACACACAAATCTGTTATTGATAATCAATTTAATATTGCATAAACAACGTGTTTCAAAACAACACAACGTAACAAGCATCACACTAACAGTGGCACTTCATCAACTCAAAATTTACAGTAGCATTTCGTTGACTCAAAATCCAGCAGACCAGTCCATAATCTGAACTCTGTAGCAAAATCTGATTAAGAATACATGAGATTTGATATCACTTCATTTAGACAATGAGAAGATCTATACAAATAGGTTTTTCAAATACATGAGCTTTGAGGTCCTACTGCTCATTTCTGTCACCCACAGTGTTTTCTCCAGGTCATCTGAGTTGGGAAGGATATTCTCTCCTTGTCATAAATTTGGGCATGGGATTTGTAAAGTTCTAGAATGATTTTTTAAAGATTTCTCTTAAATTCTGTCCAGCTTATCGCAGGACATGTGGGGGATTGAAATTTAAGGGGTGAATTATGTGATCACGCAGTCAGAGAAAACATTGTATTCATGAGCCTTTCCTTCTCTTAGGACTTACTCAAATTCTCAATCCTAACAGTCATCTCACTCACTACAATGTCAAGAGTAACCAACACTCCACCCCTGGGACCCAGTCGGGCCAGGGCTATAAATATAGGACCTTTCTCTAACACTAATGAGGGATTTATTTTCGTTCGGGCCAAGGGAAACCCCCATCGTGTAGGACGCAGGAGGGAGTAACAAAATAACATCATAGATTAAAAAGTAAATGTTAACTCCCAGAATGAAAGTAACACTAACTAACAAACGCCGGCGCCAATCAGAAAGGAGTGGGACAAATAAAAAAAAAAAAAAATGTGAAGAGTCACCTTGATAATTACATTGGGTGAGATCTTTTGCTTAGAGTATGGGACTGAAATAAGGGCAATGGCAGTGCGCCTTTCTGGGCTGAGCTCACCATCATTCTCTTACCCCTGACAGACCTATCACTATAAGAAAAGATTAGGCAACCCTGTCTCCTGGAGACCACCAAAGGAAACAACCTTAACACTCCCATTAAGAAACTGGACCATGCAATGCCTCTGAACGACGGTGGGGTAACATTGCAGTTGCTATCTATGGTCATTCTAAGCCCTCTCTCTCTTTGAAAGTCTTCTTCAAAGCAAGTCGTTTATTAGCCCTGCGCTTCCTTTCCTGCTTGCTGTCTTTGACCTCTGCCCTCAATTGACCCAGATAACTCTCATCTCCATGCATGTCCAGGTCCAGCTTCTCCTCCAATCTGATACGGGCTCGTTTCCTGTTCTCCTCAAGAGAACGTGTCTCATGGCACTGAGGACAGAAGCAAAAAAAAAAAAATTCAGATATGATCAAATCAATGAAAAGACATCAGCTAAAGATATTAATCTTCAGAAAATGTTACTAAAGTTCAGATCTTAATTCTGTCAATTTCTGCCAGCTAGACACTCTAAATAGAAAACTAAATGAAAACATAATACAGTGGACTTCACTTAACACAGACCCGTTTAACATGAAATTTCTGTTTATACGAAGAAAAAAGAAAAGTCCCCCTTTTTTTTCGCTCTGTAATCTAAGCATTCCAAATTCTGATTACTTGAACTAAAATTCTAAAGGATCTCAATAACGCGAACAACTTTAGGGCCGCACCGTTGTTTTTGCTTGAACTCTCCTTTTTTGTTTGCATTGCCAGCGCAACATTTTCCACTCACGACGCTCCACTATCACCCCGCTCGCTATGTAATGGCTTTGCCACTCCAGACCATTTAGCTGGACATACTGAGTCTTTTGTAACATAACCACCCGGACTGGATTATCCAAATATTTATGTGTAAAAATGGACCATCTCCCATATTTCCAATGTACTCAGCTTTACACAAATTCTTGATAACAGGAACACATTTCTGTGGTCCCCTGAAATTTGTGTTATCAGGTATTTACTGTATAATGAATAGGGTGTTTCATGAAATAATACAGACAACATACTGTGTTTTCCAGTATAAAAGTTTAGAGTTAAATTCTGTGCATAAAGAATAATAAGGCAAATTACATAAAAACATGTTCAAGAAAGTCAAGGATGTAAATATACAACAGTTAAATTGCAATCTGGATAATTGTAACTTCCACTTAATGGCAACATAGTCCACGTCACAAAAAGCATTAGTTAATCAAAACTTTCTTGTGCTCTCAAGTAGTTGCTATTAAGCAGAACTGACTGTTTAATGTGGAATGTCATGTCCCGTGGCTTACTATGTATCACAATGTATTTATATATTAGCCCCTGCCATATTTCAACACTTTAGCAAAGCGATTAAAAGCACATCATTTTGAAGTAATATAAATAAACCTCTCACATATAATCTCAGTTTTCTTTACAGAACATTAACTGAAAGAAACCAAGTTCCCTCAGTCACCAAAAAAAAAAAAAAGAGCTGACTTCATTATGATTACACAAAATAAAAGGATAACACCAAGATCAGCTAGTGGAATGCAGTAGTTGAGAATTGTCAGAGTTTTTGCCCTTTTTAAGACTACCATACCTTGATAACTATTCCTGATGGTTTATGTTTCAGCACAACACAGTTGGCTGTCTGGTTGACTGCTTGTCCACCTGGACCACTGCCTCTGACAAACATCTCCTCAATATCTTCCTCCTTGATCTCTGGGAACTTGGTATAGTCTTTTCTCTTCATTGAGTACCGGCGACAGTGCTGGATTAGGATAGTGCTTGAGAGTGCATGAGGAGGGTAGAAACATGTTGAGGAAAGCCCAGTACAGGGTACCCAGTGAGACATAAGAGAAGAGATGTGGGATGCTTTTGGATTCACCCTTGCAGAACTGCAATTTTCTGTGCTTACAGTAGAGAAATCACGATTTTGATTGGCGTTCAGTAACGAGCTGGGCATCAAGACATCATCCCTCTGAAATTCCGGCAAGCACAGCCACTTCTGATGAGATGAAAAAGTCAGGGGTCTGACAACATATTTGTTCCGCCTGCATTTATGAAATGAGGAAAGACTAGAATTAGCTACACAGGTCAGTGGTATTTGCTGGTCATGTACTCTGTGCACAGAATCAATAGGAGGATCCTTCTCTCCTGAGTTCTCTATCACACCTTGTTTACACAGAAAATCAGACTTATCTGAAACAGAGGCACAGAATGTGTTTCTTGTGCAACTTGTCACACTTATTGTTCTCAACAACATCTTGCATTTATGTTGCAAAAACATCAAAGAGTGCCTTTCACTTGAAAGTAAAATAAAGCAATTCATGGATACTGCAGCAGAATTACATCCCTGTAAAGGAGCTGCAAACTTTATCATCTTGCTGAATACTTTGTTATCCCAAGCAACACTGCAGAACAATTATATACAGTTTCTGTGTTTGATGTGAATCCACTATACTTCCTCTCTCCTCAAGGATTGTTACAGAAGACCGCTCAGCATCCCATCATGAATTAAATATCTGGAAAAATAAACGGAAGAATCAGACCCATTGATCTGAAATTCAGCAAAAACAATGCATTGAAAACAACATGATTTATTCCTCAATCACTGTTGGGCCTCAGTCACCCAATATTACTATATTTCATCCTAAAAGCAGTTATATTTTCACTTTACACCTGGCATGATTCACAATTTGCAGAAACTGTTTCTTTGACACATTCTGTTGTGTAGCCTACACCTTTGTAAACTATCAATGTTATCAATGTTAACATTCCTGAATCACATGAATGAAAACTGAGTCAACCTTATTACTTAACATTGTATGCCAGGTACAATTCACTTCACTAAATCAGGAGTGTTGAAGCTGTAACACATACATACACTAATTTGTTGTCTATAAGTAGGAGCTGGCATTGGTGGCATGCTAAAGAAGTGATTTTGAAATCACAGTGGAGCAATTAATGGCCAAATTATGGCACCGTGGACCTCAGGTACAACAGGATCATGGACACAATTTTTGCCATTCTACCTGAGATCTCACTGAAAGTGAGGTCCAGGGTAACATCGTCACTGGGATGCAATAACCCAAATAATAGCAAAATCCAAAGTCTCAATTCCATGAATCTGCACTCAGCAAAGCAATTCTTCAGAAGTACGCTTTATTGATGAGAGCCATGTACCTTATAAAATGTTCAGTCTGTTGAATTAAAACCTACTACTCAACTACAGTCCAAAATACATCTCTGACATTGGTTGGTGTGAAAGCTCGACATTGGCTGTCACAACATAATTAACAAGAAACATAACCCTAAGACACGTACCTCAGAACCACAGGCATGTTGATCAGCATCCAGACCCCAAAAAAGTGACAATTATATCTTTCCTTCTAGTTCTAGACATGAAAACTGTTCTTGAAACATGTGACCACAACAACGCAAAATTTAATTATTATTCAGCAGCTCTGAATGCTTATCTCTGTTTAATATGGTCTTTGCACAGGCACCTTTCATGTGACTGTTGCCACATAGTAAAATGAACCTTACCAACAAAGACACTAGACTCTAGTCTACATGAGAAAATCTAGAAGGATTTCCATATGTGGTAACTCTGACAACTAGGGTCAGTACCTTAACTCAGAATAACGTACTAATACAACCCTAACCCTAACCCCCTAACCCTACCCTTAACCCTAACAGTAACACTATGCCCATCGAGACAGAAGCATCATCAGTCAAAAGCGAGCGCAACTCCTTATTGCCACTTACCACATATGAAATCCTCCCAAAAATCTGAAATGACATGTCCTATTACAATACTTCATTGCAATCTATCTCTCATGCATTTGGTTACCATTTCCTCACCTCANCCCCTTTTCATGTTATAGCCAATGATTGGTTGACTAGTTTTGCTTGAAAATGGTCCGAGAAGGAGTGCAGTGTGGGTGTATACTGTATGTGAATGCTCAGAGAGGCAACTCTGATTGGATTAATATAATAATAGATGCTTGGTGACAACGTGCAATGTGAGAGTGTTTGCAAAGGACTATGCAGTAGCCAGAGGTATCTACTATTTAAGCTAAAGCTAAAGGTGGGGTTCTGCAAGTTCGGTTTATTAAAGTTACTTTCCGGCAGTAGACACTATCATGAATGAGTCCCTAGGTATTGCAAATAATGTTAACTCTACTATTACTTAGTGTCACCTCTCACCAAGATCAAATGTGAGTCACAAAATGATCAAATAGTCATCAGGCGACACGATGAACATCAACAGAAGGAGTCCGATGCTTTCTTAGTAAAACTAGTCTAGTTTCTATTTTTCATTCTCTAGGACATAAGAGTTACCTTCCCTTCCTTGAGTTCTTAGCTTGGTCTAGTCTAGATCTAAATCCTTCTCCAAGGTGTGTTTTTTTTTCTTTGTTAAAGTAAATAATTGGCTAAAACAAAACAATATTTTAGTGCCCTTTATTTATTACATACAGACCGAGATAGAACCTTTTCCCCACTTTAATCATGAAAACGAGCCTACCGTAGGAGAAACCAGAAAACGAAAGTACAAATGAGCAGGAAATCGTATGCATTTTAGCACTTCCGGTCCCTGCGAAAATTTCGCAATATAATTGATAATAGGTTAAGAAGCAAGTCGCTGTTTCTTTAGGTCTACTTTAGTGGATCATGAATGACAATGATAGCAGTATAATCCACAAAGAAAGCTACGTGAGGAGCTTTCTTTAGCCATATAGTGAGTCTGCCGTTGGTCGACAAAACTGAGGGCTGCTTTTATCATGACATGAGGGATGCAGCAGTGTTTCGGACCATCGGCTCCAGTACCCAGCTTTATTTCTCGACTGATTTCCAGGTTCACAAATCGGAACAGAGGTAGGCATAATTATATTTGTTATTCATATCAGTGTCTAGCTACTCGAATACTGTGGTTGTATTGTTTATTACTGAAGTTCATTTTGTCTGAGACAAGACGCCAGTTTGGTCCTATGAACACCGATGAATGGAGAATTCTCAAGGAGAGAGTAGATCTCTAGCTCTAGTCTCTAGACTAGTCTAGATCTATAACTTATAGATTTCCCGAGCTAGAGAGAGAGTAGATCTCGAAAAGTATCCCCTTGCGATTAAGAATAGCTTGGGGAAAATGGAGATGACATTCCTTATTTTTAGCTCAATGTTGCATCCATTCATTCACCTTAGGTCATGATATAATTTGTTAGTACTGTCTGTACTTTCTATTATTAATGTAGACTATGTGTTGAGGTTATAGATTAGTTTGAGGAATATGGCATGGAGATGACATTCCTTATTTTTAGCTCAATGTTGCATCCATTGCCTTAGGTCATGGTGTATAAATTTGTAAGTACTTTCTATTCATGTAGACCATCAGACCATATAATGAGATAATGGAGAGTCAGGTCAGAATCGTTTTGAGACTGGGCCTTGAGTTATCACTAGATTTAGTCTTTCCTTTCAACCAAGAATTGCCACTACTTCTTTCCTCATGACCAAGTTTAGATGTCAGAAGCAAAGTGCTGTGCATGATTGCTATCCAACTTTCCCAAAAGCAATGGTCTGGAAGTTTCAGCAACTCAATTCCTCCCATTCTACCATACCTCATCTTCTCATCCCCCTACTCCTATCCTATCCTCTCATCTGTCTCCCCCAACTCCACTGCACCCTTTCATGATATATAGAAGTCGCTTACACTGAAATTAGTTAATCCAAAATAACACGAAATCTGGAACATTTTTGATGTCCCACCAAGTTTTTTAGAGTATAGTCTAGTTAATAAACTTCTCCATTTTATGTGGAATGGAAATATCTCAGATACCTTTAACCCAAACTTTCCACAGTCTATCATCCAGTAGTTACCTGTCATTACAGTACCTGATCTTCACTGTTTGAAGTTACTGTTCAAGACAAATTGGTGCCCATCAAAGGATGACTGATAGTCTGGGCATTTCCAAAGTAAAATTGTAGCCAAGGTGTTAAGAACCTGGGTGACTCCATCCGCTGATGATGACCTTGAGGAAGAAACAAGTAATTCACGCAGTTTTGAGTAAACACTCAGTAGAAGCATAACTGCACCCAGAAATGTAGTCTATTTATGCTATTTTATTACCTGCATATTTTCCTTTTTTTAACAACATATTACTTTTGCGGTACTCTTGCATTCTAATCCAGAGGCGAAGGGTCAATGTTATACATATACTCTAAAGACCACTGATTAATACCACATACAAGACCATTACCTTCACAGTAGGATAAAAAGGCCACCTCTACAGCTGGACCATAATATTTTGTTCATTGTCAGGGTCAAAGTGACTCCTGTTTTGCCTGATTAAGAAGCAGTGATTCCTTATTATAAAACAAATGTCCATGATAAGGAAGGTAAAGAGAATAATCTAGACCCTTCAACACAGCATAAATGCCTACAACAGAGAGAGTGCAAAGATTTCAGTTGGAAGGGAAGGGGAGGGAGAGTAATGAGTGCTATGTGATTAGATTTTTATTTTGTTACTGTATATAAATGAGGTATATGGGTATCACTTACTGTGGATAATCATCAAATGGAACAAAAAATTCCACTAAAACAAGCTACTCTATACTCTATAGACTCTAAGATAGGTTGTAGGGCAAAACTGTATAAGATTTATTTTTTGATTGGTCTTATAGATTCAGAAATATGGCCCACAATAAAAACTGACATGATTAAAATTTATCACCCAGAAGAGTAGTTTGTGACATGTTAAGTCAGGTTGTCCATTTTGTGGCGAAATTTGCAGTTTTCACTTTTAAAGTAAGTTTTCACTGATACTTACAACATGATCCCTCGCTATGATTATTGCATCAAAATGGCCAGTCTTTGTGCCCCTTGCCCTGTAAATCTGCTCGTTCGTGCAGCTCTGGAACAAATTGTATTTGCCTCTTTCTCTTTCACTTCCATAATTCTTCACACACTGGTATCATTCGCTTACGGTACTGTATTTTAATTTTACAGAACACACAAAATATTCACTCTTTTCTGGGCATCAATAAAATTGAGCAAAAAGACTTGATTGGTGTGCATGCGTGGTATCTTTTCCACCCAGTTACTGCCACTACTTTTCTTGTCTATTGCCATACCACTTTCATTGAAGCAGGGACTCCTTTTTATCCGAAATAACTGGTGATCTAAAAGGATAAACTTGTCCAGTCTCTTTGAAGCGTGTTTAACGGACTTTTCAATGTTTCTCTTTTCTTGACATCACTGAGGAATTTGTTCAGCCATTTCCATGTTATAATTACACTTTAAAATGTATGATACAAAATTCAAGGGAACCATAAATCATTTTGTATTAAGCATACTTTGGATTTAAGTATCCATGATAATGAAAAGTTAGGGTGACTTGCACAGTCAAATTCTAAACACAGCAGCCACAATTGTGTGTCATGAAGAGGCCTTTGTCTGGCCGGGAATTTAATAAGTTGGTGATTGGAGGGAGGGCAGGGGTGGCATTTGAATGGAAAGAGAGGAGGGAGGAGAGGAAGGGGTGATTTATTGCAAATAAGAAAGAGTGTATGATTTAATGTGGAAAAAATAGAGTTGTTGGGAATTCAGAAGTGCTTCCTGCTAGACATGGGTTTTTGATAATGTTATTTTAATTTCATAATATGGGTAATAAAATTAAAAAATGGTCAGGATTTGTGAAAAAGTTTTGTCACAGCGCCAGTTTCACATAAAATGTTTTTGTAATAAGTTTGCTGAAATATAGAAGTTCACTGTGAATGGAGACTCAGCATTACTGGTTTCACAGTTAATAATATTGCTCATAATATTTTACAGCAATGATATACATTAAACACAAATCTCTTCTTTTCTACGTGGGGCATGTAATAAGCCAAACTGTCATTCTGCTCATATTATTTATGCTCGTTTTTCAATGTTCATTACACTGAGATCAATTTTAGATTTATTTCAATTTAATTTGTTTACTTTTACTTATTGATATGATAGCTTTGCTGTAATATGGCATTGCTTCACTTTGTGTCATGTATTTTTAAGTGTTGCCTCTGTTTTTTTTTTCTTTGTTTCAGGGGAACAACTGCATTTGGTTTCAGTGTGAAGCTTGCTCATCTTAGTTGCTTCCCTTCGTTGAGTGTTTCTGTGCTGCACTGCATCAGGACATGTTAAACATGATAATGTGTGCTGTGTTATAGACATACGCATGTGTTGCACAAATTTATCCTGTGTTCTGTGCACTGATGTGTATGTAGCTACTATTTAATGGTTGCTTCATGTTATGATATAAAAAGCCAGTGAAAGGTGACATATGGGACAAGTGCAGTCTTCCTAAATGAACAAACAATAATCAACTGATTTACATTATGTACTTGTGTTTGGAATACTCTGTTGATTTATTTCTTATTAATTAAAACACTATATGAAATTTGTCGAATTAGATGAAGCTAGTTTTCTTTAGTTTCTTCTTAAGGAGTACACTACATGTATGTGTTCTGTGCACGCAATTTGTGGTCCATTTTTTTTTTACCTCTTCCAGAAAGAAATTTTGATGTGTTGATCAGATGTCAACAACAAGGACTGTACAATATAAAGTCAGCTGCATCCATTGCAGGTGGCATAGGAATCTGCTTCACCTGAAAGCTCAGTTATTTTGTCTCATGATAATTGGGCTATTAGACAGAATTTAGGCACGGCAGTATTAACATTAGGTTACATCGTTCATACAAGAGGATTTTGACATTGGTGATTATGTAAGAAGGGGTATAAACTTTAAACATTGGTGTGGAGACATTTAGGCAAATACAGTGAAGCTTGGTAATAACTGGGTGGTTAAGACTTTCAAAATTTTACCCTTTTCACCATCTCCCATTATCATAGAGAAGTAACCTGAACTGTTCTCTCATGGTTCTAGTGAAAAATGCAGCCTTGGCATCAATGATGTTATACGCAGTCACTTTTAATCGCCGATGTATCTTGCAACCACTTCCGGTAGTCAGCTTGTAAACACTGATGGAAACAGTTTCACCAAGCCATTGGCTGCCAGACCTCTCTTTCCTGCAAACTTGTAAGAAGGAGAAGCAGTTCTATCGTAACAGTAAAATTTTCTGTTTTCCAATCCTGTTGCGAAAAATTATTTGCACAGCATAAAAGGGGAGGGAGAGGCTGGTATTGAGGCTGTGCTTCCTACAGTCAACTCTGCTTATTCACAATTCACTGGGAGCACAGAAAGACGTTGCGATTAAAGGGAATTGTGAATAACTTTTATAAGATATACAGTGTATATAGATATAAAGGTATAGCATTTTGTTAAGTGGAAAATGCTGTTATTAAATAGAAGTTGCAATTAACCAGATGTGATTAAGTGGAGTTGACTGTACAACCAGGTTCCTGTTATAATCATGCTTGTTATACATTGGCTTACTGAACAAAACAAGAACAGGAATTGAACTGAATCATGAGACCCAAAAATCCTAAAAAAGGACACTTGTGATAAATAGATAAGAAAGAAACTGAAATTTTTTTAAGACACCGGCATCATTGTGCAGAAGACATGCATAGAGAGGCAAAACAAACAGCTAGTCAATGAAATGTGACTACATGTATATTCCATTTTAAACATGGACAAACATTACAATCTATTTATCACATCACAATCAAGGTGAGCAGACTTAGACAAGAGGAGGGCAAAATTTGCTGTCTGCATTACAGTTATCAGTTGTTTCAAGTGGTAGGCCTTCATCATCTCTAGGAGAGCTACACTCAAACACACTTATTGCTTGTATACACAGGACACTCCTAAGTGTTTCATATTAAACATGAAATTTTGTCCTAAAATAGATCTAGAATAGCACTTTGGGAATCCCAAATGTTTTGGAATAGCTCTAGTCTAGATCTACTGTTAAAACAGTTCTTGTAAATATCGTCTTCTAGTGCAATGTATAGGTTTTCAATGGCTATCACTGTTCAGGTCCACAAAAGACAGCACACGTAGTTCATTGTTGTGTCCAGTTTTTCTCACAGTTAGCAGATTCAGATGCAGGCGTGGTGTATCGTACTGTATTATGAACTGTGAGATATGTAACGCCTGAATGCAAATCCAGCATCAGACGCCAGACATCAGCGAGTCAAAGCTTCTGGTGTTCAAAATCAAGGGTGACCAACTGCTGGCCAATCATGATTATAAGACTGACTCTGTGAATGCTTTGAATTGCTCGGGTTAATGCATTTTATTATGATGAAACATTCACCCCTTTAAAGATGGAAAACTGCCTCTCCCGCCCCCACTCCCTTCTGAAAAAGTTGGATACCCCTGTTCTTGATTGAACATTGCAGCCAACGTAGCCTTTTAGAGCTGTTTACCCATCAGACGGTCTCAGAGTAGAGCCTTGCTATACTAATTCCACGCTTGTCTCTGCGTCAGTACCATTTCTATGACATCTCATTGTGGAAGCCACGAAGATAGTAAATCAACATGAAGATGGTGACGCAGAAAATTTCATGGCCATACTCTGGTGTATAGTAGTATGTAATAATAATACTCTTATCTCAAGTAACAGTATGAAAGAGGGAATGATCAGACTTTAAAACGATCCTGGTACCGTATTTTTCTTTACGGAGGATAGGCCTACATGAAACGTTTTAACGATGAACATTGAATATGCACTGCAAAATCTACAGTATTTTTTTTTCCCCTTGTGAAAAGCAGTCCGTGACATTGGTATTGTATCGCGTCAAAAACAGGGGAAGCAACTTCTACTGTTCCTACGCTGGGATAACTCGGAATACCTAGACTAATACCTGACATTTCCTTTGCTGTTGTAGTCTGAGAGCGTAATATATTGCATTCTACTGGTTGGCACCTCATCCATCACACAAGACCATACAGGAAAGTAATAATAGACAACAAAAAAACACTCAGAAGAAAACATGCTCAGGTGTTTCTATAATACTCAGGTGAACTCACGTGGTACAGTATTTCTACTCTAACTACAGTATGTATATTTTTCCTGTGACCGGAATAGACCTCCTGATAGAATGTGACTTTATGTTGTATCTCTGGCTTTTGAAGCCGTGTATCGAGCAGGTCGAAAGACTATTTGGAGCAGTGTTTGTCACTCGTAGGGATTTTTCCCTTACAGTAGGGTAAAATGACACCATGAAAAGTCATTTCCCCCTACGTAGTGGATAATAATTATATTGCTCTTCGTAAGATGTTGCCAAGTTATTCGGTAAAATCGTGAAATGCAGAGTGAGTAAAAGTCTTACGAAACTAAAATTGTAGTGTTTTTTTTTTTTATTCCCGAATTTGCTTTATTATCGTGCGTACGGAAATTTAGGGGGGAAAAAGGCAACCCAAAAAACAAACTCGCACTGTACAGTATGGGAAAAGCACATGATCAGAGTGGCAACACTGTCAAGGGGATCCACGGATGCCAGTCTTAGTGCATGAACGTCATTTTGTAACCAGATGATAAAACATTCCAATCCTACATTCATAAGGAGTCAAATGTAAGTCTTATCTCTGATATTATAAGCCTTATCTCTGATAATATTATCTGGAAAGTATGGCAACAGGTATTTTCAGAATTACTGTGAAAAATCAATTTTTGAGATGAGAAGCCGAAGAAGAAAGAACCAAAAAAAAAATAACAGTTGAAAAATGTCTTTCTCTACTACTAATAGAGATCGAACCCAAGCCTTCCCAGCTTGCAAGCTGAACGTGCTACCACTACACTACAGAGACACAGCAATTACACTGACGCATTAAATACCTACTGTCTGAACATTTTTCCTTAACTTCCAGATGAACGCCTAGTGTTCACCCATGACCCTGAGGGAACTCTCTTGTGTAGTGCTTAGTTTTAAAGGCTTTAGGAAAGAGGAAACACTCATGACAAATATGTGATAATACAATGAAACTTCGATATTAAGAACTTATTTAATAAGCAAACCAAACCTCGTTTGTAAGTATGACTTTCATATGCACGGATTCAGTATGATTCTATCTTTTCAATATTTAGGTGAATCTTTAAAAAAAAGTATACCTCAATACATAATAGATTTTTTTTCGAAGCACCAAGGTATACAGTACTTAATATCGAGATTCCACTGTATGGCTTACCCCTAACCATAAACTAAGCACTAGGTCGGAGAGTCCCTAGATACTCAGTGTTACCTCGATATTCTCACTGTGGCATTGTGTTCACGCACCTGCTATCGTTTACAGACTCCGGAACGGGACTCTTGACACAATGTGGCTGTCGAATTTACGAGAATATTTCCCCTTTGAGGTGTCAGTGGAACCACATGGTATCGGAATGTATATTAATGACACGAATTACATGCACAAAAACTTTTGGGAGCGGAACCAGGTGGTTCCTGACACCCTATGATATGGCGCTGTGTGCACCTGCTTTCTGTTAAGTGGATCCAGGACTGGAGGTTTGATATAGTACAATATATATGACTGTCTGAAGTCTTGGCTTTGACGAGCTGCCCATGGAAATCTTTTGCTGTGACATGCTTTTCCATCATGTTTGTGTTGCTACAAGTGGCTCTGTGTTTGTAGTAGATGTCCCCTCCCCCACTCCCCCCCCCACCCTAAAAAAAACAACTGGATCAGAATCAGCCTATGTTTCACCATTTTACTTTACTGCCCTACCTTACTGTTTTCTCTTCCTTCCTTCCTTCCTTCCTTCCTTCCTTCCTTCCTTCCTTCCTTCCTTCCTTCTTTCCTTCTTTCCTTCCTTCCTTCCTTCCTTCCTTCTGGTTAGTATGTGTAATCACCTATTTCATTCACACGCCATAATTCCTTGATTTTTCTGAAAACGAGTTTAATGGGATTTGTCTAAAATCTCAACGTTGGATCAAGGCCTCGTTGGTGTAGCTATATTATTATATAATATGGTTTTCCCTCCAACGCTCTGCCTATTCAAACTCTTATCCCACGAGCCCACCCTAACGGTACTGCGAAGGTTTACGAAACGTATCAATTGTGTACGTAAGTGGTACAGCTGTAATATTGCCAACACGCGAAAGGAAACAGTTGGCAAGTTTAGCATGGTGTCCCAGGAAGCGCAAAAGAAAACGCACCCAGTGGGAAATCTCTTACAGAAAAGGTCAACAGTCAACCCGATGCTCAGCTGACATTATGATGGAGTCGTCATTACTGACGTCACAAGATCTGGAACACGGAATACACAAAGATCTACAGAAGACCAGGCAGAACTGAGATCATATATATAAGAACGCAGTTCGTGAACTCAATTTCAGCTCACGTGAAGTTGGTCTGAACTTAATAGCTAATTTGGACGAACTGGTCTGGACTTGAACTTCAGCTGTCTTGGGTGCTTAATCTGAACTTTAAATATAATTACTGTATCTACCTATTGTTCAGTTTACTTCACATCTTCCTCGAAAACTAGAACCGAATGCCGGTTTCGAAACCCTAGGGGGAACTGATCTGATCTGAAAACTACTCAGTTTTTATGGAACTGAGCTAAACTTGATCTTGAGGCTTTTTCCACTTAATGAACTGACCTT
Source organism: Ellobium chinense (assembly GCA_033807755.1). Lineage (NCBI taxonomy): Eukaryota > Metazoa > Mollusca > Gastropoda > Ellobiida > Ellobiidae > Ellobium > Ellobium chinense. Next base: position 476,476 of record JAWQUT010000067.1, on the reverse strand, counting down.
TATCTGAACCTGACTTTTTTGGTAAACTTGTCCAACTCGCATCTACAATTTACTGTTGTAAAGCTCTGCCGAGGCCGGTCGGTTTCACGGGTCCCTGTTTCTGAAAGTAATTGTCGGTTTGACATCTAAGAAATGGTGGTTCCTATTAACGAGCGATCGTTTTCGTCTGATCTGCTTGTTATCTTAGTGTGTGTAACTTGATATTAGAAAAATCTGAGTCTCTGGTGGTAAGTTTTCGACGCATCGACTTTTGCCGTCTGTCGTGAAACACTCAAAGACTCTGGGCCCTGCTTGGGTAGAATCCAGCTCTTTGACCAGCTTTGGACGCATTTATCTTTTCGCCTTCCCTGTAGTAGTCTATCCCAGGCAGGGTCCCCTCCTCGGCATCCACGGCGGACGGCAAAACTTGATGCGTGAGAAGTACAATATTATCGTGAAGCTTATCTCTTTCGGACATGTAAACTGTTTGTTAACTGTAGTGTTTGTCATTTGATATTCAGTGAGAAAAATCAGTCTCACCTTAACCCATGAAAATATTTGTTAGATTGAATGTTGGTCTGTGTGATATTCGTTGAGAAAATTACTGGTTAAAAATACGGCGTCCCTCTGAAACCTAGATTTAGGCGATGTTTGTAAGAGATAGTTTAGCGTTTAGTGTTTGATGTTCATTGAAATGTTTCTTACCAGATCTACATATTTTCTTCCTAACCCATGAATAATTTTATTGCTTGTTTGCATTAGACGTTCGTTCTTGGTTTGATGTTCGTTGCAGACGAGCTGTTTTACTCCTTGACTTGTGAACAGTTATTAGCTTTAATCCTTGTCATTTGCTATTTGTTGAGAAAGTTTTTCTCGACCTGATTTGCCTCTTTCTTTCTTCATTACTTACACATTTTGATATCCTCCTTATTTATCGCGGTTTCTCTCCCCCCCCCCCCCCCCCCCNCCTCCTCCCCTCGTTCATTTTAATTTATATTTAAAGTTGCGCCACCCGAAAATTACCGTCGAAAGACAAGTCCCACCGATACCGCCTCGACTCAAATGGATTTGCTTATGTACTTATTAATATTAATATTCATAACCGTAACGTATGAAGGAACACTAAAAAAGTGATCTGTAAAGAGCATGCATTATTTTTTTTTTAAAAATGATCCTCTGGTGTGAAGCATGCGACTGATTTCAAATTTCATGTCTCTCCCGTCCTTTCATACCATAAGTACCGTGGACATCTAGCCTTGCATCTGCATTATGCATTCTAAGGTGACGAAAAAAATGTATCTTTTACGAGAGGAAAATGAGAATTTCATAGGAAGGCATTCAATATAAGATGCTTGATGCTTTTGGTGCTATTGATTCTATTTGATTTGTATTCGGTGCGAATAATGGTTAGCTTACAAAAGTATTGTTACGGCTATATCTAAATACCGTTTTTTTTTTTTGCTCAGTCAGCTTTGTCGGACTTTTCGTCTGGAGTCACACAAAGGTAATGTACCGTTCGACAGTACTAGTCTACCCGGTATATTCGGGTGCTCGCACGGAGAACGTCGAGACGGGCACGTGCTAGGGCTGATCGCTGCGATACCTCACGCCACGTGTATTTTGTTATGAGGAAGTCGATCTTCTTGTTTCCTGTTTTAGTTTTCTAAAAAGAAGGCGATAACAAACGCTCGATCTTCTGAAGATATTTCCAGCTGCTTTGCGGAAGCCATATTTTCAGCTAGATTCTATATGGATTGAGTGCATGAGTGATATTAAGACAGGAAGAGGCCGAATGCAGTCATACTACAGGTAAGTCAGTAACTTTACAGTGGTCGTGTTGCTTGATATGTCTTATAACAGAAGGGTGGGGAGCGCGAGGGGACACATTTTGCACCGCACTGTATAATAGTATGTATGTTGTGTTACTGAAAGTAAAATACTGCAGTAGTAAACTTTTACGGTACTGCCATTTGCCTTTCTGTATTTGTATGTAGACTTGTATCAAATTCAAGACTCTTTAATTTTAAAACTGTATGTAGTCTGCCTAGTTCTACGTCCTATTTATTGTTACAAGACGCCATCAAAAACTCTAAAAACTTTAGACAAAAAATGTTCATTTTAATCACCAAACATAACGCTTTTTTGTTCTAAGATAGACAACGTTTTGAAACTTCTCGTCAGCGTCGTCAAGCCTTGCTCACCGCTGACACGAGAGAGAGAGAGAGAGAGAGA
>JAWQUT010000067.1:460362-472952 GCA_033807755.1 Ellobium chinense | reverse complement strand
AAATGGATGAAAGAATGTTTTTTTTTTTTCTTAGCAAAGAACATATTCTATAGAGTTGTTTTTCGTACAATTTACCAATTTCTCCCAGCTTTGCAGTACGGGCAAATCGAGTAATCAAAGTAGCAATCGCGTATTTAGAATTTTTATCAGTAACCATAGTCCTGAACTAGGAATTATTCGAGCATGTGAGGGTCAAGATCATGAAGTTCTACTGTAGAGAAGTTCAAAGGGTCATAGGTCATAGTAAGACTGCCAAGTAAGCTGCTTTCATTACATCTTTTTTCCGAGGGGGAGTGGAGTGGAGTGGGAATGTTGTTTGATGCCGAGTGTGAGTGAATATAGATCTAGTCATGCTTCCTTCTTTTTGCTTGATATGAAAATACAGGTACATATATCGGGGCTGCTGTTGGGAGGAAGGAAGTGGAAGGAGGGGAGAGAATTAACCCTCAAAGACCCAGTGTGCCATATGTGGCACATGAGCTTGGTGTTTCGTAACAAAACAAGATATGTAGAAATGACTCCTCAAAGAACCAGCGTACAATTGCATATATTACTACATAACAATAAAGAGTCTATATAGACATTATAAAAAGTTAAGCTGAAAAGATGTAAACTACTTAAACACAAAAGGAACCGGCTTTGTCACTATAATATTAACTTTTCTACTCGTGGGACTTAGAGGGTTAATGTATACTACCAGTACAGTATTTATGTCCCATTAACTTACACGTTACACAGAGGAAGGTCTGTCTTCCCGTCTGGAAAACGTTGCCTCTCACATCAGTCAACGTCACTTTATCGCATTCTGGATAATTGCGACTTCCGCTTAATCGCAACGTTGTCCGCATTACAAAAAGCTGGCTGTGTTGATATGAAAGTCTCTGGATAAATCGCAACATCTTTTAATTGCAACTTTTTTATGGTTCCCAAAGGAGTTGCGATTAAGCGGAGTTATCTGTAAGAATCTTCTCATGACTGTAGTGATATCTTCTCACTTAATTAGTCGAGTTCTGAGAGGATGGGCTCTGGCGTAAAACTCCGGATTTTCCCGTTCCATAAATAACTGTGGACAGGCTATTCACTGAGTACGACTGTCGCTATTTCGAAATGAGATTTTTTAAAAAGAAACCCTTGCCTAATCGCATGACATAGACTAGTAGAAATAATAGGATTTCAAGTACATGTATTGTGTTGGCAGTTAAACGGCAAATATGCACGTCAAAAATAATTTTCCGTCTTCAAGTATCAATTTCCCGAAAGAAGAGTTTTATAATATTTTGGCCCCTGCCCAAAGAGTTATTCACCTTGCCCGAGCAGCAAAGGTGTGTGGAAAAACTGCTGACGTCACTTAGTTCCAGCATTATCACACAATTCTGTCAGACAATGCTTTTTTAGCCGTCAGTTAAGGTTATGATCATCCAAATTGAAAGATTGAGTTCCACAGTGGAAGTTAGACTAAGTCTTCTGCATTTTCTATTGCCTCAGTAGTATTTTCTGACACACCTGCAGGTGGTAAGGTATATTATTCTATTCATTATTAATTACAAAGAGAAAGGATTGTGTACCCGATGTGATATTATCTGGATAGTGCGTCATTAGAGACTTTACCTAATTACTGTAGAAGATAAATTTTGGGAAGAAAGGTCGCAAAATTCAATACTAGAAAGTTCCTGTTCCTACCGGGATCGAACCCAGGCCCTCTGAGCTTGCAAATCGAACGAGCCATAGTAAGCCACAGAAATGCTAACTTCCTAGCAATTTGAATCTAAAATATCTACTGCTGGAATATTTTTGCCTAACTTCCACTTGTAAGCTTAGTGTTCACACGTGACTGATACACTTCCTTGTATGAGAACAAAACTCGCTACGAGATTGCTTACCATTAGTAACCAATTGTTCGTCGAACTGATTGAACACGCAAGATATAAACACCTCGATCAGGCGAATATGAACAAAGAGGCACATCCTACGTGCCATTGTATTAGGCAGTTTGTATTTACGTTGGAGTGATGGATAGGTTGGCTTTGATAAACTCGGAGAATGTGGGTGTGAACGGTGTTAGGTGCTGGCATGAGTGTGCTTGCACAAGTTGCAGTGAGGAGAGAGAGAGAGAGAGAGAGAGAGAGAGAGAGAGAGAGAGAGGTTAGGAGAAGGAAGAGAAAAAAGTGAAAAGGAAACATGTGTAAAATGTTAGTGAAGTTGGCAGATTGTGAACTGTTTAAGCGATAAAAAGGGGGTAACGTCGAAAGCATCAAAGATCTCTTATGTACACAAGTTAAGCATTACTTTGCACGAGATGGATGGATGGATGGATGGATGGGTGGGTGAGTGGGTGGGTAGAAAGAGGGACAGATGAATACATGGAAGAACGAAAGGATAGTTATGTACTCAGCAAATGAAATTTGAAGCTCATCTGACTCCATGCTTTACTTTCGAATTAAATCTTAGACAAGAACAGCGGGCATTTTTTTTTACAGCATTTTTCCACCTCTGTCGCACTGTGAAGCAAGTTTTGATATCATAAGCGAAGGCAGAGGCGAAACTAGACTACCGCATGTGTTAGATCTTGCCAAACATTATTGAAGTTGCCAGGGACAGTTTGTCGGACCGGACAGCAATCCTGGAGACCACGCCTGCGAATAACGAATAATAGCAATACGCATTATTTTTGTTACATATTATATATGTGTGTGTGGTACCTTTCCATCTTGTCAGACGATAGTATGTCTTGTGTAGTGGTCAAGATTTCAAAGTTCCATGGCGGTGACATACTTGATGGTCGCAATAACCGAGCTGACCATCGAGACAGTTCTCGTTACATCCGATGCCGTTATAAGTGATACCTATTATAATAATGGAACTAGAGTGAATTGTGTCGGAAACCTGATACGCTTGTAGAGTGCTCAGGGAATCAGACAATGAGACAGACATAACAGTAGATTATATGATATAGTCTAGGCGGGGAAGAATCGATATTCAGCCAGACAGGGGAGACGAAGAGACAGACAGACTGTCAGAAACCCAGACAAGCACAGTGGAGCCATTATACCAGTGCTTCAATCAATACTGGTCACTTCTGGGTAGGAGAGAGCACAGTGTGTATGTATGTAAGAGAGTGAGTCATTGAACTCCCCTCCCACCCCATTCCCCACATCTCACATACGGGGTTAAACATCCACTATGTATCCCATCATATATCCAAGAAAGTTATTCACCTCTTGTCAGCGCTCCTCCTCTCACCTCCCACCCCCGCCAGAATTCACCCACGCTCTTGACTGGTGCTATGTTTAACGCGCCTCCCACCNCCCTGCCTTCATTTCTGATTCTTGTATCCCCATTTCATTCCGATATCCCCTGTGGCTCTGGGTTTTCCTTGTAATTGCATTATTGTGAAGTTTACTTTTGTGTATCTTTGTATATATTGACAGAGTTGTGCCCCTTGACATAGTATTTAGAATTTACCAGCATGAACACCCATAATATGCATGGGATATTAGATGAATAATTTAAGATTGTCTGCTACGTGAAGATCCATCCATTAAAACTTGGAAAAAAAAACAAAACCAACATTATTAGCTCAATAGCAATATATAGCGAACCATGTCTCATGACATGCTTCCAGATTACCTCATAGCGCGCCAGTCCACCATGCGGGAAATCAGCTCTCTTACAGCAGTCAGTGTACAGTGAAAATATATCAAATGTAAAAAGAAGAATGTCATTTGCTTAAGGGAAGGCACCACTCTTTTCCAGAGATTTTAATGCACATAACATGGTGTGCAATTTATTTCCATGAGTGCATTGGATTTCTATGCAAACTAACACACTAAAGTGCTGAATGGCGTGTTCTTCTCCCACAAGGGTGGTAATCTTAGAGCACCAATTGCTTGATACCAAATTTCACCCACTTTTTTTTTAGCCACCTTTATGCATGATCCTATAGAGGCTTTTTCGAATTTTCTGTCTTGACTCAGAATTATCAGAAGCTAGCTACACTCTTTGGTGTTAAATGAAATAACTTTATTACTAGACAGGAAATTGGGAAAAGCTGTCTTAAGATCTTGCATAAATATAGATGTCTTAGACTACTAAGAGTCATGGATGAAATCTGATGTCAAACAACTGCTGCTATCGTAAATGAGAATTATCCTAAGATTATCACCCTTGAGGGAGAAAAATGCACCATTCAGCACATTTGTGTGCAAATTATAGGAATTCATTGCATTTTATGTGGTAAGTTTCACACCTTGTGATACGCATTACAACCTCTGCAAAAGGGTCCTGTCTCTCCTTAATAGCGCAGCGTAGAAGCCATCTTGGATAGGAGTGGGCGGAAGTGGTAACTATGGATACATCATATGAGAAGTATGTCATAAGAAATATTACAACAGAAAAAAATGTCTATGGTCTCAGATCTCAGAATGCCTGCAGTCAGATCCCTGAGTGAACGCATTGGCATTCGATTTCCTACTCGTGGCCCAAGTGGATGCGTCTTATGGTGCGCTGAAGTGCCTCTCTTAAAGCCCTCGCTATTTTTGTAACCTGTTGTTATTCTGCGCACTTAAAACTGGTGTTGTTTATATGGCCTATTGTTAGTTCATTCTTATATTCGTTAGCATTGCAGCGGTACAGGTACTATTGGCAGATCACAAAGGATATCGCTTAAATGCAAGATCTGTCTAATTACAGCGCTTTAATAATATAATACCGCACACGTAATATACATGTATAATAGTCACTAAATAATAATTTATTGTAGGTCCTTTTAATCGATTTTTGCCTTGCTAACGAGGAGTTCCGATTAAGCGGAGTTGACTGCACATAACACATTCCTCACATAGGTCAGAGATTCCCTCTAGGCTGTGCATTGTGAGTGAGTAGATATAATGCGGAACGCGAGCAATGTGCCCTAGCATGTGCGTGAGGGGGAATTTTAACGCGAAAGGAGACAGAGTGCGAAAGAAAGGGGTTGAACCGAGCAGTGTTGAACCATCACATGGATATCGACATAATATAGATCTACATGATATTATATCAGCCCAATGACGCTAGAGGCTAGGCCCATAATACGTAAGGGGAGGGGCGGGGCATAAAAACGCGACAGCTCTACTTCAATGATTTCCATCAGCGTGGAAAACGCGACATGAAAACACGAATGTTTGTTGCGTTTTGGGTAGTTTTACTCTCAACTTAGTTTCGTGATTATATCGTGGGGTTTTTTTTTTAAATTTTTATTTTTTATTTTTTAAGCTCAGACTATCTGTGAACATTATGCTTTCCTATTATCGTGCTCTTTTAAAAAAAATGGTAAAATTAATAGATAAATGAGAAATAAAATACCTATACATATATATACTGAAAATAAACCCGGAAAAAGAGTCAACAAGTAAATGTATCAAAACATTAGATAAATAAGAAATTAGATATATAGATATATTAGCTACTTTGAAAATGAAACAAGAAACAAGGAAAAATTCATTTGACTCAGATATTCTCACCACTTCCTCCAGATAAACATATCTTCACAGGAAGATAATATGAACTCATCACAATGGAGGTGTTTCAGTCGAAAGACGTGTGCCTTCAACAGTATACTTATCAGCTACCCCAGAGTTCACTGTGTATTGGACCTATACAGGTCGTAGCTATCTGAGTAACTCTAACTGATCTCTGCGTTGTCAGCTGTGGGCGGACCTATTATAAAAGGTCTATAGTCATTACAGCAGACCTACAATCCTGTGGTATTTTGTTATACAACCTTCTTGGTTGTTTGAACGTTGTACTGTTATATTGCCTCAGGTCAGTCTAAGTAGCTGATGGTGACGAAATATCGTGGAGTTAATTAGAATTTGTTACTTTGAAATTTTTGCTCAGTTTGGATTTTCATCACATGATCAAGAAATCTGGCAGGAAACAGAATCTCAGCATTATCCATCAGCGACCACACGATGGCTTAGAATAGTGAGCAGTCATGAGATGTGAGTATAATGAGAAGTTTCAAAATTTGACTTGCACCTTTTTATTCATACTGATATGCATTTCGATTTACGTCAAAAAGGGTGCCATTACTGTTTACGTCGAATCAGTGATCACATAATTCGTGCCTATTTCATTTTTTTTTTTTTTTTTTGTGCAGTGTCCGAAGTAAACTCGAAATGCCTAATTCGGGGGAGAGAGAGAGAGAGAGAGAGAGAGAGAGAGAGAGAGAGAGAGAGAGAGAGAGAGAGAGAGAGAGAGAAAGAAAGAGAGAGAGAGAGAGAGAAAGAGAGAGAGAAATGGCAAAGAGAATCTGGTATGGTTAAGAGTGTGGGTGAGTGACATAGAGGGAATATGAACGAGCGAGTTTAAAAAAAAAACAAAAAAACAGAACAACTAATTCTGTCTGAGAGAAAGATAAGTGTCCGCGTATAATGATCTTTCGAAACTCCTCCCCGCCGTCTGACCGCTCTGTCATCATCAAATGCAGCTCTAGTTGTCAGTCAGTATAGACTTGATCATGTCCACAGTATGGCAAAAAGTTTCGGGGTCTGAAGTCGTTTTTCCCATTCTTGGTGCTGCAGAGACTGCGTACTCACGAACCGTAGAAAACTTACAGAGGTAACAATAGAATTAAATGGAGTGTGTATCATTTGAGTTTTGATTCGCTCAAAAGAGTGCCATATTTTTTTTTTTTGTAGGGCAAGAGAAAGAGAAGGTGAAGGGGAGAGTGAAAAAAAGAGAGAAATCGCGTTGTTTTTTTTGTTCATTAATTATCACTTGGTAATGATGCTTACAATGAACCTCCCCCCCCCCTCTCNCCCCCCCCTCTCTCTCTCTCTCTCTCTCTCTCTCTCTCTCTCGCCTTAAAAAAAAGGAGGTTCTAACAAGCATGGCTTGTACTTTAAAGCCTCTCTGGCTCCAGTTGGAGCTCTCTGGACATTAATTTTTTGAAAATACTATACAGTTTCTATCCATGACAGAGCATTGCCAATACCTCAGATAGATTACTACTCTAACTTTTTTTTTTCTTTGGGGAGGATCTAATTTTCGCGAAAAGCCGGAAATGACTTTCCGCAAAGAGCTAATTTTCCAGAATCCCACATGACGACATCCTCATATGAAGGCGTTAAATAAATAGGAAACTCTCTTACTCGGAGAGCGAGGCAACAGAAGCTTTGACTTCCAGACACTCTAAAGTGACTGGGCCACACTTGGATCATGACTCCCAAGTGTCCTTCTGTTCCTTAATTCCTTGCTTCACATCATCTCTTCCACCATGAAGCCACAGTGGAAGTTGCATTTTGGGTATATTTAAATTTACTGTGCAACATTCCACTGTTCACTACGCTTAGTAAAGCTCTCTAAACTACAGTAATCCGAAGCGAGATTACAGAACGACTACCGATAAAACACCTCTGACTACTGATAAAACACATTTGAGTACCGATAAAACATATCTGACTACTGATAAAACACATTTGACTATCGATAAAACATCTGACTACCGATAAAACACATTTGACTACCGATAAAACATCTGACTACCGATAAAACACATTTGACTATCGATAAAACATCTGACTACTGATAAAACACATTTGACTACCGATAAAACATATCTTACCGATAAAACATATCTGACTACCGATAAAACACATTTGACTATCGATAAAACATAGTTGACTACCGATAAAACATATCTGACTACTGATAAAACATATCTGACTACCGATAAAACACATTTGACTACCGATAAAACATATCTGACTACCGATAAAACATAACTTGACTACCCATAAAACATATTATTTTGACTACCGATAAAACATAATTTGACTACCGATAAAACATATTTGACTACCGATAAAACATATATGACTACCGATAAAACATACTGTATTTGACTACCGATAAAACATAACTTGACTACCGATAAAACATATTATTTTGACTACCGATAAAACATAATTTGACTACCAATAAAACATATTTGACTACCGATAAAACATATATGACTACCGATAAAACATAACTTGACTACCGATAAAACATATATGACTACCGATAAAACATATATGACTACCGATAAAACATAACTTGACTACCGATAAAACATAACTTGACTACCGATAAAACATATTATTTTGACTACCGATAAAACATAATTTGACTACCAATAAAACACATTTGACTACCGATAAAACATATATGACTACCGATAAAACATATTTTACAAGCCTTATTCGTTTTGACGGAAAAATAATACTATAATCAATAGTCTCCAAATACGTAGAGAGTGTAACTAGAAATAACAGCATTTGCGTTTTTATAAAAGATCACTGCCCCCTATGCAAATTATTTACCAGTAACAAACACTTCGAACATTTTTGGAAACCGAAACTTTTTTTGCGGGAAGTATTTTTTTGCGAGTGAAACTCCACACGCGAAATTCCCGACAATTAGATCCTTGGGAGAAATAAAAAAACCCTTCACGTATACAGTATTATCGTGTAAGTGCGTCCTCCATCTCATGTCTTCTCCACTGTGTTTTCATGCTGGCATGAGTATGTACATTATCCGTACACTTTTGCGATGTTATATAAACAGTCTACTACCTCTTTCTAAACAAGTTGAAAACCGCTGTTTTTTTACCTGGTTGTGAGTGCTGTTTCACCCCGGGCAATGCACGCCTACAAACACAGTTCTTCTCTTCAAACAGGTTAGCGTTGGAGTCGCTTCTGCCTTTAACTTTACTTGCCTCCACTGCCTGCCTGCGGTTTTTCGAATAAACAAACAGGTAGGCTGTGTTTCGTGCTGGTAGCTGGTATTCTGGGTGGTTTAACGGGCTTCACTAACCACATTTTTCGCTACCCTCATCCTCATCATCATCATCATCTTCTTCATCATGGAATTAAGGGAAGAAAATGCAGCATCTCAATTTATATCACTGATGAATTTAAATAGTAAACACGCAGGGTATAAACAGACTAGAACCTTCTTCAGTAATACGTTTAAAATCATCATCATCATCACCTCCGCCACCACCACCATCATCATCATCACCACCATCATCATCATCATCATTTGCAAAACATTTATCAGAACTGGATGTAAATAAGTAAAGCAAGAAAACCATTAAACAAATTTAATACACAAATTTTCGGACTGGCGTCCTTCCACAGGTGTAGAAAATCATCATCATTATCATCATCATCATCATCATCATCATCATCACCTTCATTATCATAGATAGGACAGAGAGTAATGAGAAAACTGTACTTTCACTGTAAGGAATTTATGAGTCTTAAGTTTTTAAATAGTTAGCTAAAATTATAGCTGAATGTGTTCACCTCCTATACAGGTATAAACTCATATACACATTGTTTAAACGTATGGCTCTCAGATTTTGCAAGATATCCTAAATCGCCAGGAGGAGACCGTAACAGTGTTTTCCCCAATTAAACGGTTGGGGTCTTTGAAAACAAAGACAAACAGAATAGATATACATTCTGGCTAAACAATTCATATCACATCGACAGAAACCACCAGGAATTACATGGTGATAGGAAGCAAAGCTTGAAGGGGAGGCATTTCCCTTTTCCAGAGATTGTGATACACATAACATAGTTTGCAACTTATCCCCACGAGCGCACTAGATTTCTATGCAAAATTACACACCAAAGTGCTGAATGGTGCATTCTTATTCCTCAAGGGTGATGATCTTAGAACAAGTGATGGCATCAGTTATTTGACACCAAATTTCACTCATGTCTCTTAGATACCTCTATATATGATCCTATGGAGGCTTTTTCTGGATTTTCTGTCTTGACGCAGAATTATCAGAAACTAGCAACACCCTTGGATGAAAAAATCAGTAACGTTATATTCAGACAGAAAATTGAGAAAAGCTTGTATTGGATCATGCATAAAACGTATCTAACAGACGTGGATGAAATCAGAGATAAAAAGAAAAAACAACACCTGATGCCATCGCAAATGACAGTTACTCTAATTTCATCACCCATGGGGGAGAAAAATGCACCGTTCAGCACTTTGGTGTGCAAGTTTGCATAGGATTCCACTCACTGCATTCATTGTGATAAGTTGCACGCCATTTCATGTGCAGTACATCCTTTGGAAAAGGGTGGCACCTTCCCTTAAACAGTACGAAGGAACTTTCAGGTCATGCATCAGCAACTCACAGTTATGACGTTTAAGGGTCTGGTTTTTATATTACACAAAATGTATAGCACATGCTGATGATTTCATCCATATTACCTTGCTTGCAATTTTTGTATTCTGTAGAATGAACCTCATTAAATGTAAAATATATGTACAGAATAGTAGGTTGCAGTATACCATGTCATCAAAATATCCTTTTTAACAATTTGAAACTTGACTGTTTTCCCGTCAGACTTTTTTACTCCTAGTAGGAAATTGCAATGTACCCTTTTCCTGACTGACCCTTTTCGTTTTTTCTCTCGAAATTCATATTTTAAATCTAACACAGTGTCATTAACGAGGGCATAGAGTTCCCTGGGCATATGGTCTATTATTATTATTAATATTTTCGTTTAAAGAGGATCTGGAATATTGGATTTTCGTCCGCACATACCTCTTGTAATGACTCTATTAAGAGTTGATTACTTCACAAGGCAAAATAATGAGACGATATTTTTGTCAGTTACATTCCCAGCCCAGTTTCACCTGGTCTAGTTTTCATGAAAATGAAGAGCAAGGGCTCCCATGGACCTTTGGGCCCACTCTGGTTAATTTAGAGATGATTCAGTGAGATGTTGATCACTCTACTCACACCCAGACCTGATTTGCTCAGTAATGTAAAATGCTACAGTCCAGCTTAGATTCAGAGAACTGATGAATAAGATACACGTTTATGTGAATGCTCTACGAACGCTTGTCAGTAAAACCACGATGACCTTAGCGAGTTTTTTTTTTTTTTAATACAGTCCACGAGGAAAGGCTGCCCCTTTAGAGATCTCCTAACAGCTGTAAAAAAACGCTATAATATATACAGGGGTATTTTGGCCGGACAGGTAGATTTCGAGTCAGCATGATAATCCACTGAGCTAGAGAGAAGGTTTTTGGAATGAGTAAGAATATTGGTACATAAACTGTAAATCCCCTGATGCCCAAAGGGCTAACGATGTATGTCTCAGTGATCCTTCCTCGCCGTTTCAGGAGTCAAATTTGAAACATCTACACTGAGAGTTGTAAATTAAATTTCTATACCGTACAATCAGATCCACCAGCCTATCAGCCAGAGATTTCAACTTGTACAAACTACGTTAACGATTCCTGAAATGCCGAAGTCCGCGTCACTTCTTTCATTAGATACAGTCCATGTCAAAGGGTGCTAAATATGTCTCTTGAAAAATAACTTCTGACAGAGCCCTGGTTTGACCCTGCTCGTTGCTTGCATTTTATTGCAGGAATGTCTTGAAACTGTCTGTCTGCTGAACCCGTGCCAGAACTCTGTGCAAGGTAAAGCCTTTAACAATCTTAAAAACGGGTGATTAACGTTAACTTCCGCTATTTGATCTACCCTTAGATAAACACATTGTGGCTTTTCACCTAGTTACAGTTTCTTATCGAAGAGTGATCCTTCAAAACTCGAGAACTGCATTTTTTTTGTTGTTTTACCTTGTAAATATACGTTGATAAATATTAACATGCATTTTGTAGATTTCTCGAGACTTCTATGATTACTTTCCTTTTTGCAGTTACAAGTAGATAAATCTTAAGCACCCATTTGGGTGATCTGATCCTTGAATATAAGCACTTACCGTTCCCCTTGGAGCAAATCTCTCTTAAAAGCATATCAAGATATAGTTGAAGTGTTGACAGACCTTATCACGTGACTCAAGAGCGACAGCTGGGTGAGCAGTGGATCACGTTAGCTATTTGCAAGGTTACCATGACCACTGCCATAACTACCATCGTCATTATCATCATCACCATCATCGCCGTCATCACTTGTTTCACACAAAATAAAAATATAATAGCGTCCACCAGTGTCCTACTATACAATTTTATTTAAATTATAAAAAGAAGCACACAATAAGAAAATGTCAAATTTTCGGAATTGAAAATTCCTTCATCAGGAATAATAATAATAATAATGATAAGGAAGAAGAAGACATGTGAAGAGACCTAAGACTTTATCATCGCCGTCATCACCACCACCCTCACCACCACCACCACCATTATCACCACCACATCCACCACTACCACCATTACCTTCACAGTCATCACCATCATCATCATCATCACCATCATCATCATCATCATCAGCGCTACTTCACCACTCAACGGAGTGTTGTTGTTGCTGTTACTATTGTTATTGTCGTCATTTTGTAAATCGGGGGGAAAAGTTTCCAGTCGCGCTCGCAAACCTTTCCGTGTTTCCGTGTGTGTTCACAAGATTGTTTTGCTGGAGGCAAATTTCGATTGTCTGTTTCACATGTTGGCTCGATTATGACGTCACAGTTCCCCTTATGTTGTTTTTCAATTTGCTTAGTTTGGCAGCAAAATGCACTATCGAAACCGGAAAAGCCGGAGAGAAAGGGGGTGATGGGCGGGGGGCGGGGAGG
>JAWQUT010000067.1:439535-459187 GCA_033807755.1 Ellobium chinense | reverse complement strand
TTTTTTTTGTCCGGAGGCTGTATTATTGGGCAGATCTGATCCTTTGTAAAATAATAATAATAGTTATATAAAATAACCGAAGGCCCACGAACAGTAAAAAGTTCAGAAGTTGCCGATGGTACGAGTGTGTGGGAGCAAAAATATGAAGCTAACATTTAGAGCCGAATAGAAATCGCAAAGAGCAAGAGGAGGTAACGAAATAGAGAGTGGTTGAAGTTTGTATACAGGATGAAACAAAAGTCTCATTTTTTATTTTTTTAGGAATTTTGGCCCCAAATCTTAGGCATCTCCCACTGCTAGGTCATTACGTCATAAAATGGTTATAGTCCATGAAAGTTTAGAAGCCAAGCCATGTTTAGCTTAAAAAAAAAACAAAAAAGAGCCTATCTGGCAACTTTGCTGGGCAGCACTGTTTACGGCGCAGTGACATTTTACCGGAGACGCCAGGACTGCAATTATACCCGGAAAAGAGAAGCCAAATCTATAGTTGTGTTTTTACAAGATGATTTGAGGGCAGAGCTAAACGCTGATGAGACAGACCTTATCCAATCCAAAGCATGATCCTGCTTTATCGATCGCAGCAGACCGGGTAATTTATTTTTACCATTGTGCCTGCCGTTTGAAATGGATACCGCCTGTGATTTTCTCTGCGGCCCAGCCAAGACAGAAAGGACGGGTATTTTGTTGCATCACGTGTCACGTGATCGGTCATGTCATGGCGTCCCGTCTCATCCGGGTTGTGGATGTTTCCTTTTCTCCTCGTATCGACTTTGCTGTTTCCTCTTGTGTCCTTCTCTTTCTCCGCTTTTCTCGAAGTCTCTTTCTCATACTCTCATATTGCTCTGTGCGTGTGTGTGTGTGTGTGTGTGTGTGTGTGTGTGTGTGTGTGTGTGTGTGTGTGTGTGTGTGTGTGTGTGTGTGTGAGTGTGAGTGTATATGTGTAAGCGTGTGTGTATGTGTGTATGAGTGAGTGAGTGAGTGAGTGAGTGTGTATGCATGTGTGTGCGTGTTTGTTGGTGTGTGTGTGTGTGTGTGTGTGTGTGCGCGCGTGCGTGTGTGTGTGTGTGTGTGTGTGTGTGTGTGTGTGTGTGTGTGTGTGTGTGTGTGTGTGTGTGTGTGTGAATGCGTAAGCGTATGTGTATGTGTGTGTGTGAGTGAGTGAGTAAGTGAGTGTGTAAGCATGTGTGTGCGTGTGTGTGTGTGTGTGTGTGTGTGTGTGTGTGTGTGTGTGTGTGTGTGAGAGAGAGAGAGAGAGAGAGAGAGAGAGAGAGTATTTTATTTTCACCACGGAGCATATAAATAGTCGCAATAATGTCAGTTTAATGTCAAAACACTTGCCTACACGCCACACAGCAATTTTCTTGTCGCAATCTTTATTTATGAGATCAAAGTCCATGCCCACATCTTAAAAAAAAACGCGCCCATATTTTCCTGCTTCAATTGCAGTTGCAAACATAGACGCTGATTATTTTTATTTCTTTGCCATGAAATGTTTCCCCGTTTCCTCTCAGACGTGTGAAAAATGACTTAATTTTTCAAAGCACATTGACGCTATATATTGCATATTATTATGAGTTCATGGCCATGGCTGGCTCTAAGCGCTTAATATATGCACAAACCTACAAATTAATTTATTATCTCAACAACCGTCCTTCTATCCATTCTCTTTCTTTGTCTGTCTCTCTCTCTCTTTTTCTGTCGACCCCCTTCTCTCTTTCTTAGACATTCGCACAACTCCATCTATCCAGACCCCATGAAGGTCCCACCACAGACATCCTTGCATACTTTGCATACCAAGGTCCGGAGTCTGATGTCAGGAGGAGAGCATGGATTCCAGCCTCTGACACTTATATTTGTCAGCTGTCCATCTAACATGTTTTCCATTGCTCTGTGTATCCTCCCATTCACCCCCTCACCCCCGCAACCCCTACTCTAAATCCTCTTAGGTTTAGTAAGTCTGTACGTTCTCTTTGCCTTTCGCTATTTCTCTCACCTCGTAATCTTCCAGTCGTTATTATCTGCCCTTGCTATTGTCTCCTCACTACAGCCACGTACTAGCAATTGTATTTGTCTCTTCCGCACTGCTATTTCTAACTGGTTTCCCTTAAAACCCTCATGAATTTAGTTGATTTCGGTGCTATTAATATCATTCTGATCAGCACGACGTATAAAATGGTTACCTGGAATATCTAGCCACAGGCAGTGAAGGATATTGTCAGAATGCTAAGGGTTAGAGTTCCAAGTGGTAACGTCATTGTAAGCTGTCCAGACGTTGAAAAAGTCTTTGAGTGATCTGCATCGCTAGACAGTGTGAAATCGCATGGCTGTAGCCTGGCTATGAGGCATATAAATCATTATTATTATTATTATCCTTCCTGGAACATTCTCGAGTCGATGGTCAGGAACATCTAGCACTAGAATTTGTACAGAATTTGTCCATCTTCTCTGGCGTTGCACCCATCAGTAACTGATTAGGCTTATTTCGGTAGCTCAGTACACAACGTGGTTTATTTCAGTAACACGGTAGACAGATTGCTCTGAGTGCTCTAAGAGGCACAGGTGTATTTTTTTTTCTCTTTTAATCTACGCTGCTAGTTCTGGAATCTGGATATTCTCATCCGCACCTTTTACATCTCCGGCCCCTCCTCAGTTCTGCCTTACTAAGCTGGCTACACCAATGACTTGACGGAACAGGGAATGACTTTGTTAAAATCGTAAGCAATAGTAATGTTATTGTGTACTTAACCGCCATTGGATAAAAAGGTCTTAGAGTGAAGGCAAACTATGTATTGTCCACTTCAACTAAGGTAGCATAGAGGAAGTTGTTGTTAAGAAGAACTAGACTTATTCAGTTTCTTTTGGATATAAAATACAGCATTTTTTGGTACATGTATCTAAAATTTCATGTTGGGATTCAACGAAAGAAGCCATTGACTACTGTGCAAGCACTGACTGATTCAGACTGGCATAAGCACAAGGCAGCAAAACCTGGAGTTCTTTTCGGCGGCCTACGCCCCAGGCAAGGTGATGGGCAAGAATAGGACCATTCTCTGTTATTTAAGCATATACAGGCATCCGGGCATCGCAAGCCACAATTCCAACAATCATTACTTTCGCTTTCAACTTTTTTGTTGGCAGAGAAATCTGATTGGGTGATATGGTTTGTTACATTGACTTTGATTGACTGATGCATCTCTTACTTTTGGAAGCGAGATTTGATGACGCAATCACAGTAATGTTTACATTTATATTTTGCTTACACCGGAAGTGAGTTTTGTTGCAGTTAATTAATTAAGAACGATCTATTTACTTTTGCTGTGTGAATGAACGACATGGTGAGTTTGTTCTGTTTTCTGTCTAGGTGTTTCCTCTACAGCTCTCCGAGATTTCGCCTTTCCCCTACAGTGTAAATATGTAACCCATTTCTTACCACAAAAAAAAAGCAGGCCAAGGTATAGATAAACTCATGACACGTAGCAAGACTTTAAAGAGGGTTAGACTACCCTCATGAGATTTTCTGTGCTCTTGACAATACTTATTTGAAATCAGTCCTCAAACACACGTAATATGGCGGCCATTTTCAGTAATGAGCAGCATGGTCATAAGGGGCGATAACTGCAGTGTTCCATTACCCAGAGTTAATGAGGTATTTTCAGACGGGTCAGTTACACCACGTGATCTAGGGATTGCTAGGATATTTTGATACGTGACGAGTAATCATACGTCATGAGCAGAGCATGTAAACAAACCAACGTGTGAGCAAGATTTCCTAGGTCACGTGATGGAGCTGAAAATACTTAATTAATACCTTTAACTCATCTTCTATGCAAATTCCGTGCTTTGTTCTTTCACTACAAAATGTACTATCAACTATCTGTGCGGCTTGACACTGATTTTTATTCTCTCCCTTGTTTTGTCATCTTCTCTTTAGTTCTTTCCCCAGTGCCTGTCATTATCTTTTGGTTTTCCAAAGTTGTTCAGGTGCATTTTGTTCATCAAGTCCCCCCTTCCCCACCATCAGCAACCTCAGATCATCACACAGATATTTGGCGAACGTTCGTTGCTGTATACTCCCCAGGAAATTGAGAAAGTCCTAGGGTGACCTGGCCTGCTGGAGTNGGGGGGGGGGGGGGTAATAATATTGTGGGGTCGCGTGAGCGGGCATCAACGTGGATAAAAAGATTTATTGTTATTATCATTATTACGTATTCTTTTTCTTTACCAACTTTTACTGTCACTCCATTTCTTGTGAGATATTTTCAGTTCACAACTGCCATCATAATCACCATGAAGGAAGACTCACGTGTTTCACTTTTAGTTCATATATTATCTGCCTGTTCAATGTTGGAACGTTTTAGCATTCAGTTCTGGTCCAGCCCCTTTTGGATTTGACATGGAAGATTGCACACCAAATTGCAAAATGGCGCGGTAGTTGTGGTTCCAATAGAATTACGAACGAAATTTAGAACCTTGTGAACACGCCTTTACCGCTGCCACTACCACAACCACCTCCTCAACAACAACAACACGGAAGCGAAGAAATGGGGATATCACTGTGATGAATAATGACCCGTGACCCTTAAAAGCTTGTGCACATTATCAATTAATGCCATTATTCCAACAAATCAATGAGCCTTCGGGCCCAAAATGTTACGTGAACTCTTACGCAGCTTTGTTGATGATCGTCCATATTGATTTTTAGCCTCTCCGCCTTTGCCCTGGTGGGAATTCAAACGATTGCACCTTTGTCCCTTTCTTTTTATAGATATCTACCACCTCCTTACTCTCCTCCCAAACATATTACTCTTCTGGAAATAGAAACGAGAAAAAGACCACCCATATGGAACAATTACCTCATTATATTTCTACTGTAATAGCTAACAAATGGAGGCGTTTAGAGAGATCTAGATCTAGTTCTTTCCTGTTATTCGCGAGAATTAATTGCGTAATATTAGCTTCGTCAATGCCCAGGGCAAACCGACGAGGGGAGATGAGGGCTAAAAGGGTTGGGGGTTTGGGGGGAAGGCAGGTGGGAAGGAGTGTAGCAGGACGGTAATGATTGGCAGTTTGATTATTATCATAAAACGATAACTTTATTTTCTTTAAGTAATCTGGCAGATTGTGGGTTTAGGAGTTGAAGGCAGATAGGGAGAGTTTGACGTCATTTTTTTTAGGAGGAGGGTTGAGGAGTAGGGGGAAGAAGTTGGATAAGAGCATTGGCGTAACTAAAGTGGAAAGAAATATGTCCTATGCCTTTGCATAATTATCTTCCTGCTTCGCTGCTGACTATACCCCTTTCACTGCCCCTCTTCCCTGTGTTGAAAAAAAAAATGATATGACGCATCGTTATGTTCTTTACGGATGGATTGGAGAGGGAGGGAAGGTCTTCGGTCGAGGCAGGCTACTTATCGTCACAGAGATTGAGCAGAGAAAGACTGGCGAAGAGAGAGGAGGAGGCAGCAGCAGCAGCAGCTTGAGTCTGGGCTGGCAGAGAACGCTGGAGTTGGGAGATATTTTTGCCGTCATCGACGTCCGCATCAGGGCCGGGGCTTGGGCCTCTTTGCCAGGTGAAATATGGGAAACGGTGGTGATTCATGATGCTGTGGCGTAGAATGGTGTTCCTCACGCACACTGGGCTCTGACGCAAAGGAGCAACGAACTCTTGGTGAGACGGAGCGCGTGTGTCCTGTATGATTTAATCTATAATTCTGTCTGGAACGTGGTGGCCACGTGGCTGTGGATACAGCAATTTGAGTTTTACTTTTCTATTTCTCTTATGTTAGTAGACTATGATGTCTCGCTGTGTCTTGGTAAAAGAGGAGGTTAGAGTTTGAGGTTTTGCAGCCACTTCGTCGATAACAGGTTACCTGAGTTTGGAATCACTATGACCACAAACAGACTGTTTTCTCAAGAGTACGTCACTTTTCTTTTCTATTCAAAGGTGCTGGAAATGGAGAGGAAAATTGTACATCATCTTTCCTTGAAGTTTGAGTGTTCTTACTGGGGGCCGTTTTCTAACCCCATGTAGTCTTATGTACACTTTCTATCGAATTTGTAAGAAATGTGATCTGTTGTGTGCGACAAGGTAATCGGCGAAGGGACATAACTGCTTGCCAGCTTTATGGGCGGTCAGGAAGCTGGCTGCTTATCTTTCTTGAGCTATTTGGATATCTAATTGGCTCCCTCATACTCGGGACACGGGACAAACCAGTGCGTGCTCAGCCTCTCAACCTAAGATCCAGCGAAGAGGTCTGGTGCTCGTTTTTTTCCGTTGGCCATGTGATTTGCAACTATCCTTTTCTTTCCGTTGGCTCTAGACTCGACGACCTGATCCTGCGAATATTTCAACGGTTTGGAAACGTTCTTGCGCTTTTTGCATTCTCACTCCCAACTGTGAGGCCAAGGACTGCACTGCTTCAGCATTGTCCAGGAGGACATTCTGTCTTCTCACTGCCTTTCCTGTTAAGTAGTCAGATTTTTCATTTCAGCGCACGCCAGACTGACCCATGACATAGATCTAAATGAGCTTTATTAGCCCAAACCCTACCAAAGCTGTTATTTATTTTTTTCCTCAATTTCTCTCCCTCGACCACTCTGATCGTGTTCTGGGAATTAGAGACAATGACTTCATGCCTGACTCCCTGCCTTACCAGCTACTCCAAAATTCTGTCCTCATGATAGGCCATGTATTGTAGCCATTCTCCGCCCCTGTTTTCTATAACTACCCTCTATAAAAGATACACATGAACTGAATAAGTTTGTTTATGAAAGAGATTGATACATTTTCATAGAATTTTCCAACATTGCTAGCGCCGTTTTGTCACACTTTATGCGGTTTCCATAAATATTTCGCGTCAAAATCTCTCTCTGATAGATAGACTATGCTCATGCTCAATGTCAGGTCACATTAGTCAAGTATCAAGCACATCTTCTGGTTTCAAAATTCACTTTGTCCTGTGTTTTGTTTTTTTTTTCCCCTAGTCCAGGTACCCTTGTGTCTTTGAAATGGCATCTATACTGTAACCAAAAACAAAAAGGTTTCAAACTGCCTGAACTGCCGCTGACCTCAAAAGCTCAAAGCCAGAACTTTGATGAGAAACGTACCGTGTTTGCTGCTTGCCTGTTGCTAAAATAGCACTGATATTTACGAAATGCCTAAGTACATTTACTTGTAACTGTTATCAGCTCAGATCAAACGGTCGTAGCATTAATGCGGCGTTGTCCTAAAGTAAAAAAGAAACCTCTTGAGCTGTTTTGCTACACTTGTGTTTTCAGTTTGTACTGGTTCAGGCAAAATATGTCGACAGCTTCGAATTCAGAAAGACTACAGACTGGCCATTGATTTGGTGAAAGCCACAGCGGGACCTGGCATTTGTGGCTGCTAATAGGCTACTGGTCTTGGACTTATAGACAAGTGGAAGCAAATTGCAGTCAATGCATAAGTGAACAGGTGGCGAGCGTTTGTTCTGTGGAAAACTCTTGGCTGCTTCAGGTTTCTTTCTGTTTGCGCTGCTCTGGATAATGTAATGAATATTTTTATCATTCCACTGATATTTCAGATTCCAGGAAACGCAGGGCAGGCCACTGATTCGCAGAAACTACATTACTAATTTTATTTTTCAGTTGCTGTTATTTTTCAGTAAACTTGGTTAATGCAACACAACAGGACCTCGGAAATTAATCAGAATAACAGCCGGGGTCTTTTACTCGTAGATTGTAAATTATTATTTTTCCCGATAAAGTGGTTTTGCTACAGCCTAACGAATTTTTTCCCCCGTGCTTAAGGGCTATATGTGGAAGTGAAATGCAGTCAGTTCATTAGTTAAGGGTAAACGACCTTCTCTATAGTAAGACGTTATTAGTCGCTCACAGATTAGCGAGAGAAATAGGCAGTTCTTGATAAAGCACGCCGTAAATTGACGGCTGAAACAAGAACAGATGAAGTTAACGGAATAATGAGGGCTAATGAAGAGGTTAAGACATGGAAGGTAGGCCCTCCTCGCTCCCTTTCACTTTGATGCCGGAGCGGCCGCCAATTAGGTTCATTCTCGTTACTTTAGGGGTGAGCTCTGGGTCGTTTACCGTGCGCTTAGTGCCTCCGGTTCCCCCGATGGTTTATATGTGGCGAACAGTACTACAGTTAAAGTACTCTCTGACGAGCTAGGAACAGTATATCGTCCGCTGGATTGTTTTTTGAAGAACTACGTTTCCACCAAGGATGTTTTTTAGAGAAAAAAAATGCGTTTAAAGAAATTTAAGTTGAAGTAAGAATTGATTTGGATGAGTATTGTGTCACTGCCACGGCTTAAAACGATCGATACGTTGTGGCCTTTTCTTTCCATTATGTATGCGTGGTGTCTAGACATTTATATTTGTGAGTTGACAGTGCTGTGACTTGCTGAACGGAGGGTAGATGTTGTGAACTTTATTGTTATTCTAGTGTGAGTACACAAAAGTGTTTACAATATTTCTCTGAAGGAAACAGGAGGATGATGCTGATTCTACTATTATGTAACATATCTGAATTCAGAACGGCTGGGATCTGAGAACATGGCGAGTTCTGATGCAGTTTGTAACCACACGACTTAGTCATCTGTTCATAATGTACTCACCTTGCAAATACTTCGCATAAAAAGCCTGTAAACTTTTGTACCTTCCTGCACTCATTTAACTTACTCACTCACTCACTCACTCACTCACTCACTCACTCACTCACTCACTTACTTACTTACTTACTTAGCTTAGTAATGAAACTGTGTAGCAACGTTAATTTCTTGCCTCTCGCTCGTGAAGAGATTTTCGACGCAATCACGTTTTAATTCACGCACCAACCAAACCGGATTATTCATAAACTATCTCGTGACTGCGATTACTTTTTATATTAATGTTAAATTTAATGATTTACTTACCGGTTAACTTACCTGCTGGAGTACCGTAATGACTTCATTCTTAAGGCTTGACTGGTTACGGTGTTTCAATGGGCACGAAGCTGTTTCAAATCTATTAATACGTTAAACAGACGAATTGATGATGTGCAATTTTTTTTTACAGCACTCTTTAGCATCAGAGCAGTATGGATGCAACAGCTACCGAAAATAATATGTTGTTACGAACCAAAGTGATGCAGACAAGTCTGTGTAGTTGTGTGTAAAGGTATGAAACAAAATGATATTTAAACGGTGGCAGAAATAATCATTTTACTGTGTATAATTATGCTCTAAAATTTTTTTGCTTTACAGAAAACACTGTTGAACGTATAGTCTGCACGATAGTTAGAAATTGTGTCACCGTCTGCAGAGAATGTAAATGACGTGCAAGGTCGTCACTGGTTCGCTACTTCATGCGTTAATTTATAAAAAAGATTCTTTCAGTGCAAAAACTTGCGTAAGGAGCACGGTCTTCCTTCCCACAAGTTACAACACTGTACTTTACCTTGGCAAGATCTTTCAATCTCCCCCCACAGAACAGCTGATTCATGATGGCCCAGACCTGGCACGGTGTGAAGCCCATTGCGAAACTGCTCACGATTCGCGTTAATTTGACTCTTCTACAGACAAACAGTTTGTTTCGTGTGTGTAGCATTTGCTGTTTACTGAGGTCTTCCATGGTACGGAAATGCCTGTGAAGCGATGTGAAGCTTCCAGGTACATTGGATACACTTCTTCTTTTTTGGACAGGTTTCAGTCATTTAGTTCAGTGTGGCCAACTGTAACAATTTTCATTGGATATAAGATATGAAACAGTATTCACAACGAGAACGATATTACGTTTTGTCAACCACAAAATCGCTGTGTGTGTAAAGAGTACTTAACTGTAAACTTCAGTGACTAATGTCCCCGATTCTTAATAAAGTTTAGTAATGAATACTGGGAACATTGCCCTGTTCTTTAATAATCTACAGTCATGTACTTACGCGTTGTGTCTTAGGTATGTACTTATTACCAAGTGGCTCTGTCTTGACTTAATGACTTAGGTTGTAGTAACGAGATCTAATACTGTTTTTACCGTCACTTAATGACTTTGGCTTGTTGTTACAGGGTGACTTGTCGGTCATAGTAGGAATAGTGTTTCTGTGCTGTAGTGCGCCAAGGCACGTGTAGCTTACTTCACATGAACTTCTCCAATATCTGTCTTCTACTGGTCTCAGTGAGTATCTGTCATCAGTATAGTGTTTTGGTGTGTCTGTCAGCTCATTCCTTTGTATTGTAATTTATCTACTTGTGAGGCACAGTGTTTGCTGTAAGATATATTGCAGATGGTTGGGTCTTGTTCTGTATGCTTTGAACTTTTCACTAAACGTCACTGTCCTTGACGTTCAGTCCAGTGAGTTCATAGTTTGGTCACTGATACAATAATTACCACGGACACTATGACAGCATAGTTTGGTCCGTTCAGTGAACTTCATCGTTTAGTCTTTGCGGTGAACGTCATGGTTTAGTTATTGTTCAGTGGACGCCGTAAGTTGGTATTTTCAATGAAAGTCATGAATGTGGTCCTTCAGTTGAACGTCGTTTCAGTGAATGTCATGGTTTTGTCTTTCCAGTGAACTTATTTTTTGGTTTATTTTCAATGAACTTCATAATTATGGTATATTTTGTGAACTTCATAGTGTTGTTTTTTTTTCCAAACGACAACCTGGCATTTTTAACAAACGTCACAAATTGGTCTTCTTAGTGAAAGTTTTAGTGTGATCTTTTCAACGACCGTCATTATATTGGTATTTTCAGTGAGCTTCATATTGTTAGTCAGCGAATGGTATAGTTTAGTGTTTCAACTTACGTAGGAACTTAGATTTTCAATGAAGGTCACAGTAAAGTCATTCATGAAAATTGATCTCATGGTCACTTGAGTTAAATAAATTTTTCTGGCTGAGATTGGCATGCCTGCCTGTATGTGTCCAGTACTTGTGCTGAGGAATGGAATATTTCTATGAATCTTACAATGTTGGCGAAGTATCTAAATACATAAAGTAAACATAGAATAGTTAGCCATCATTCAGTGATTTTTTTTCAACTATTTTTGTGTCCACTGTGTGACGAATTTCCTGAAAGTCATTGCTATCAGTAACACTCTTACTGATCTCTGCTTTCTCAGCTGTTGGCGGACCTTTAATACCAGATCTTTGATAAATAAATATTGTTAATGTTATTGGTATTTGCTGTACGTGGATAATTCAGACGAACCTGACCTTGCGACCACCCGTCTGTAGGACCCACCTGGCCATAACGGACATTCTGTGGGGTCCTCTGACATGTTAAACAGCGTTGCTACTGTGGCGTTGATTTGTGTGCAAATATTATGGATGACACATCAGGAAAGCTAGCTGGCTTTACGATATTTCGTTCTAGTTCTTTTTTGGAGCTTGCTGTGGTAGCGACATGTTTGCAGCAGCAGAGCAAAGTTTGCATCGACCTAGACGTCCAGTCCAATATTTGTACATTTGCTATAACCTTGGTAGCGTTACTTTACTCGGTATTGGAGACCGCTAATATGAACGGGTGACGCAGAAACTCAGTTTAGCATTTCAGCGCCCAGGAAGGTTAAGGGTGGGCTGATACGTCATTCATTATAGTGGGGACACGGTAGGGATCGTTGTGAGGTGCGAGTGCTAGACCTCAGAAATTGTGACTGATTTCGGTGACTGATTTGGTTTACGAATTTGGACACTTTGTGAATCGTACATCCAGTTGATTTGCAGCCGATTTTTGGGTCAGTGTTAAGTCGAATATACCAAGTCATGTTGATACTATAGTAACATGCATCCTCCCTTGTGCTTGGATTTGATATAATCAGCGAGTTTACTTAAAATAACTATGTGGCATCGAAAAGGTTTAGAATGAGAGACCCACAACTTTAAAGACTGGGCCCTTGAAGTTCTGTTCACTTGACTTTCTTTGGATATTTCTTACTATATTTGTCACTCCCGAAGAGATGTTTGTTACGAAATGTTGTTTATATTTAATGAATTAATTGTTTATCTATATCTGTAGCTTTCAGAAAGTTTTGTGTAGAATCTGGACAGAATCATCCATAATTTCAATATACACTTGGTCTGGTACAGAGCAGGCTTTGTGATTCCATGCCTTGAGCACCTTCCCCTCCACATCTTCTCATGTTTTTTTTTTGTTGTTAATTTGGTAATGGTGGACACAGTACAAGTATATATAGATATAGACTTGACACAGAAAATTCCCTAACCAGCTGATCTCTGCTCTTCTGCCGGTCAGTCCCTAAGCGTTTCATGCACCTACGCGTTGATTATATGAGAAATGCTCGCGTTCTGCGTAGGGCCATATGATTGATGCTCACGATAAATAAGCAAGTAGGTTATGAATGGCTCGCAGTTTGAGAGCTTACGGTCAGGTGTGAGCATGTGCAAAGGGTGCTCTTCCTATGCTCTGTGAAGCTCTGAATTTCTGGACTTCGTCCATTCGCCATAGGCAGGTTGGAACACCTCTGTTTGCCCTAGTAGTACGTGAGTGGTTAAAAAGAGAACTAATAGTAAAATCTGTTCACTAACGTTAGGGCTAGGAGAGATAAAGAGAATTTTTGTTTCCACTATGGTTTGGCTCTAACGACGGTGAATCCTTCCTAAAAAAGCATATGGAAAAGAGATTAAGATAAGTATAACGATGTGTATGTATGCCCACTGGGGTTAATGGGCTTTTTACAAACCTTACAATGAAAACGTGATCTCTCTTGCTGTAGACTAATATTTCCGTTTTCACTAAGTCATTTTCATTGACCTGAGAACATGTGGGCGTAAGTGTCAGATAGTTGCTGGAGCTCACCGACTATGTTCCCATAAACACATTATGATCTATCACCTTTGCATCTCAATCTGGTAATAGACCACTCTCAGTTATTATGACTCTCGCTCATACGGGCATCACAAGCCACAATTCCAACCATCATTACTTGCGCTGTATACTTTCCATTGTCAAGGGACGATTGGCTGACATTGCCTTTGTTTGGCTGATACATCTTTTACCTCTTGAAACAAGATTGAATGGCGCAGTCATAGAACTATTTACATTTTGCTGAAATCAGAAGTGAGGTTAACAACTGGACTTGAGTCAGATAAAGTCAATTTAGACAATATTTTTTTACGCGATGGGTCATGCAGTATCCTACATTATTTCAAAATACCTCAGCTAGTCTACGTCTGGAAGATTGTTTCCATTTCTGAACAGATCTGGCCACTTTCCACTTTCGTCCCCGCGATTCATTTCTTTGTTCAAAGCCGTTCTTATAAGCAATGTTACTGTGAGCCAAATCTGGAATGATTCATGCGAAAATTCAGGGCATGTGGTGACTTGCGACCGCTTCGATGGAACCATTGGTTGCATAGTTCCAGGGCATTCCGTCACACGTGGTGAATAATTTGTGGTGTTCTTTGGATGCTGCAGAAATCTACTAATGCTCATTAGTTGGATCATGAGCTTTGGTAACTTCTAACTTCGCCCCTGGAATAGCTTCACTCGCTGCAGTGGTGTGTGCGTGTTTCCGTAAAATGCTTGCAGGGCTTTGTGATTGGAAGAGATTTAGTTATTTTAATGTTTTAAAGTACTTCATTTTTCCCCCCATTCAAGCATGGAATTATCCTGGATGGCTTGCAGGGCTCCAGAAAAAAATTGGACAACATCTTTCAAACATACTGTGCAGTGTACTTACTCCGGCATTCCTTAGTCTCTTAGACTTTGAGTTCTATAAAAAGTGCGCGCTTTAGGAACTGGTTCCAATCTCTACCCTGAATAGTCCAGACATTTACTGTGTTTTGCAGCCCAAGCTACACACTTTTGAATACCACCAACCCAAATCACCTCGCCACTGTGAGGTACCGTGCACTATTTTCGAATCCGCACATGACAGGTGCGCTATTCTGATGACAGCCATCCCCGCACACATTTACCTTTATGCCTTTGGATGAGTGGTTGCTCTCGCACGTGCCTCTGTGACAAGCTCACTCCCAGTTTTGACAAATTGCGATAACGCATGAATCCTAGTGGGGAGAATGAGTGGCCGGCCGGAGTATTTTATTATGGACTCACCAGGTAATGTATACACACACTGTTGTTGTGTTATTGTTGTGAGTTGTGGGTAGTCTTATTTTAGTGGTCATTTGGTCGTATGCTCTCTGTCTGTCTGTCTGTGTGTCTGTCTGTCTGTCTGTCTGTCTGTCTGTCTGTGTGTCTGTCGGTCAGTATGTCTGCGTGTCTCGCTCTCTCTTTCTCTCTCTCTCTCTCTCTTTCTCTTTATATATATATATATATATTTTTTTTTTTGTGAAGGGGGTGGAGGGTAGGCAGCCAGACTACATTTTCCACATATGACAAAATCCAGCAATATATGTTTCACCCATCAAAGAAATTATTTATAAACAGATTCATATAAAGATTTTGAGTCGGCGTGATAATCCGCAGAGCTAAATATGAGAATTTTTGTTACATAAACTTCGGATGTAAAACACCTGGCTATGGGACAGGGGGAGATAACCCGGAAAAAAACTATTCGTCTCATACAAAAACACCATTTCTGTTTATAAACTAAAATACGATAAGATCTCACCTGAGATGTTCAAATGATGTCTCAAAACGTGAATCAGTAGAGAGAGAGAGAGAGAGAGAGAGAGAGAGAGAGAGAGAGAGAGAGAGAGAGTGTCCTATAGTGTTAATTATGATGAAACATAGACTTATAGGATTTATGGCCGTCCGAACATAGGCTTGTGGGAACACCGTGCCCCCCGTTGCCTTCGTGCCAAACAAGTTACAAAAAATAATATAATATAAACATAACACTTTATTCTTATGCAATGATCCACACCATTCAAGAACAAACAAACAACACGACTGACTCAGCGCTCAGACGCCACCCAGTTCCATCTACCCACCCCAGACTCAACGCAAACTATTCTCGTAGCATGTACGTTCATATTATTATGACTAATCCTCTGTTCTCTATATTGAGAAACCGCCTGAACGGTCAATGCCTGGATAAGAGACTTACAAAACTCATTATTATTATTACTATCATCTTCATATAATTATTATCGATCTCATCGTTAATTCACATAGCCATCAATCACGATAATGACCATCCTCGTTACTTGGGAGATCAGGTGCGCCAACTGGACGGGCCCGATACCTCGGTGCCAGGAACTTCTGTTGTGTACGTAGTTTTTTTTTTTTTTTTTNTAGTTTTTTTTTTTTTTTTTCTATTTTTGTATCTCTTTTGTCCATCTGTTCTGGGAAGAGTTATGTAAGGTGATGTGGAATGCACGTGCATGCTGATGTAACCGAATTGAGCTTGTAAGCATCGACAAGCTCATCCTTAACCCTTTCATAGCCATTCATTCTGAAAAAAAGAAAAGCGTACATCAAAAGGATTTTTGATATTCTCATACATGTCATCAGTTCTTTGTAAGCAAGGAACACTACTATGTCACTAAACGAAGGAAATGACGTAGAAATGCGATTTCTTGCAACTGGTTTCTTATAAAACTGTGCTGTCACAGTTAAAGAATTCTCGGGCCTAAGGCAGTGGAGCCGTGAACTTTCGTGAGTCATGTAAAGAAGCGAAGGTGGTTTGCCTTGTGATCGCCGATCGAAAAGTGATGATGTTTTCATACATTGATTTACCTTATAAATAGGTTACATGTAATGTACATAATACTAGCCTTTATCTTTGAGAGAAGAGGGCAGTATGCAACATGTATGAGAGCTTGCGCGTTAGGGATCGGATTTCTTGCCATCGTAAGAATTACATTAGTGCATTGGGTGTTAAATCCACCCTTAGTAGTATTCAACATGCAGAGTTAGTGTGATTCTTACGATCGTAGGAGATTCCATCGTTAATGCGCGAGTTCTCAGCTGTCTAAACTATGCGCACTGACTACCATGCGTTTCACTATACTTCATTACGATTGAGTGTAACTCTGTGTATTTTAGTTATTTCCCTTACATCTCCCACACATCTCCCTGATTATGAAAAAATAGACTGGTGATTTCGGACGTTTTTGACAAGAGCTGACAGAATACAAATAACAGTTTTGTTCTCCATTCTCGACATTGTCATAGAACTCTGAAAGCTAGTAAAGATAATGTTCCGAATGGAGAAACAAGACTCGAGTTTAACGTTCTCATAAATGCTTTGATGTTTGTGTGTTTGAGTGTGTGTGGGGGAGAGGGGAGAGGGGAAGGGAGGGGCTTGGCAGTGCGAAAGTACGAAAGAATCAATAGAGGGAAATTGACCGATTTTTTTTTGTCGCACGTGAGAGCGAAGGCAAGACAAAACTCGTTGTCCTCGTAAATTGCTGTGCCTTTATCATTGCACGAGCGACTGCCGAGCCATTCATTAAACTGACAGCGAGCCCACAATGGTTTTCCCATTGTCCATTTCTAATTCTCCCGTAACGTTAATTGTCTTGCCTGGCAGGTGTCGATTTGGTTCCATACTGCTCTCAACGCTGGAAGCCGCTATCCCCTCCTTCTGAGCAATACTAGATTTAGTCCAGCATGTAAGTCAACTTCAATGAAGCTCGCTACCAGTTAAAGTAAAATAGTAGTGTGATTGCGTCATCAAATCTCGCGTTCGAAAGTAAAAGATGCATCAGTCAATTAAAGCCAATATAACAAACCGTATCAGCCAATCATATTCCTCAGTATTTCTCGGAAATGGTGAAAGTGGAAAGTGAAAAATGATTGCTGGAGTTGCGACATGCCGATTCCCAGATGACCGTGCATGCATAATAAATGAGTGCGAGTGGCCTATTGAATGACACCCCCCACCTAGAGCTGTGATTTGTCCTTTCCGGGCATGCGTGGTGCGAATTTGGAAACAGCTGAGCTGCTAATACAGTCGTCTCCGCTTAATCGTAACGTCCGCTTACCAAGAACACCGTTTAAAAAAACGAAGCTGTACTTTCCCTATCGTGACACCGCCCATCTTTTCTTTTGCCTGTCCTTCAGAGGAATACTTTAAGAAATTTAAGGGCATCCTGCCAGGCTTAGCAACGACCTTGCTCGACTCCCTTTCCCATCCCACCCAGCAACAAGTTGATTTCTGTATACCTTTTTTTTTTCGTTCCTTTCTTTTTTCTTTCTTTTTCTCTTTCTCTATGTCTGTCTCTCACTTTCTCTTTCTCAAAAGTCTAATCACTGCAAGTTGCGTTGGACCTTTTGTTTTTTTTATCCTCATTTTTGACCTGGGGCATCAGTTCCACCAGCTCCGTGAATAAGTTACGTCCTCACCTCAAGAAACGGGTAAAATGAACAAGAACAAAATCATGATGATCGCGATCAAGGAACATAATTATTATTATTATCAACGTATTTGAGAAGCATGGCCCCGCCCCTCCCCTTTCGACGGCCCTCCACCTATCAATCGTAAGTGGTGGGCGTCATGAAGGGTTAGACAGTACAGCGCTGCAGTAAAACAAACACCGTGCACGTGACAAGGGTTTGATCACAATATTGGGCTGGATCAGAGGTGATGAAATGCGATGATGTACACTTCGGCACATTCATTCTTTCACATGTTCTCAGGAGCGTAGACAGGGGAAACACGACGTCCTAGGAGCGCAACAAGTAACCGTCCTCCTCAGTCTCACATAACTATACACTTGGACCAGTCTCAGTTATTATTCATACACAGTCATCCGGGCATCGCAAATAACAACTCCAAAAATAATTACCCTCGCTTTTCATTTTTCCAGCATCCAAGGAATATGACTGGGCGCGGAGGTCTGCTAGATTGGCTATTATGGCTCATGCAGGTTTTACTCTCGGAAGCGAGATTAGTCGTTGCAATGACACTGTCATTTTGCTTAAACCGGAAGTAAGGTTCAGTAGAGGTGATCAGTTAAGAGCAGATTATTGTACAGTAATCGAAGAGTATACTACTCAAACAGATCAGTGAAAGATCTTTTTACTTCTTTACGTGCTGACTGGTGTAGGTGAAAGCAAACCTCCATTTCTGTCTGTCTACGGTCCACTCAACGCCTCTGCTTCTCCAGTGCCTGATACAATGTCCAGTTTGTTAATTCATCATCCATACTAATCTTCTCCTTTTTGGTCGTCCTGCAGTGTGTTTACCATGTAATTTTCCAGTTTTTGCCAAAATGCTTTCTCGTTAACTTTCGTTAGACTCCTACAAATTATACCCTCGATATATGCTATCAGTCTGTTTTCCTAATTTTAGCTAGACTGGAAAGACAAGATCTTTCAATAAATAATAACGAGTCTCGTACTCTCGTACCCAGCATTGCTCGCTCACACGACGTCGTGATTATCACCCCATCCGACCAGTTCATTTTATACCTTTCTCATTTCCTTAGGGAACATAAATTGCTGTTGATTGTCAACATTCTGACAATATCTCTTACTGCCTATAGCCAAAAAATCCATTTTACGGACGGATGGACTGAGGAAAAAAAATGCGAGTTAAATGCGTTGTCAAGGTCTTCATGTTACATGACCAAGTAGGAATCGAACCTTGGATCTTTTGATCTTTTGTTCAACACCACAACCGCTGGGCTTCTCAGTTCCATGGTGTTCCCAACAATATCATGTTTCCAGTTTATCAATCCAGGTTTTCATTTTTTTGTGTGTGAATTTTAAAAGCTTCTTGTAATACCGTTCCACATTATACACGATGTATAATAATAGCAATTATATAAATGTTATATAACAAAGAAATCAGGTAGAAAATAATAGTAGAGACAGCATCATGCTGGTACGTGGAAAATTCCAGAAGAATGCCACGTCATGTACTGTAATTTCTGAAAAGAGGGTTACCGTTACCACTATTAAATCATATGTTGAAAGGATTTAGCAAAAGTCCGTCTCTAAATTGCTTAAAAAAATATGTTGGAAGGTGTGTAAATTCGGAAAAAAAAATTCTGCAATTTTCACGTCTAGCCTATCCGAGATACGTGGACGTACACTGCCTTATCGTGCAAAGCAACGCATATCAAAGTTATACACTTAATTTCCTTCAAAATTTTTGTCAGTCTAAGATGATGTAATACTCTTATCTCATCATTTCCATGTTTCCCATGTCATTTTATATTAAAATAAAAATGGGAAACTTTAAAGTCTTTTTGCTCAAAAATTTGTTTTTCACTTAGTCTAGTAAATTTAGTATATCTCAAAAATTATTCAGGATATTTTAGAACTTTACAAACCAATTTGCTCAAAAGAGAATATCATAAATAAAATTAAATTAAAAAATATCACGCTATGAGGAAACACTGTTATTTCAATTTCAAACTTTCCGACATCTGGAATGTTTTTCCAGGCACACATACACATTTGAATCCAGAATCCCTCCTCTATCATTTCGTTAGGAGTAAAATTGAAGAGTATCGACCCCTCTGTTTCCTCCCCCCCCCCCCCCCCCCCCCCCCCNCCCCCCCCCGCCATCCCCCCATCCTGATTCGTAGCAAAGTCTACGCCCATGTAGCTGTAGATTGTGGCTATGGGAGAGCGTTCATATGTCTTCATTTGCTCTCTCTATTTACATGGTGATCTCTTTCTTGTCATGGAGTGGTGGAGAGTATAGAACAGGAGGAGAACTCCATAAATTTATCTTCTCCTCTTTTCCAGGGATCTCATAAGTTTCAAAATGATAAAATATTGAACAGTTCTGGAAGA